>JAVHLU010000447.1:0-59509 GCA_036785755.1 Colletotrichum ledebouriae
ATATATTAGCCTTAATAAGGGTTTATTATATATATATACTATATATAATAAACTAGATAACTTACTCTTAAAGTTTAAAGCTTTAAGAGATAGGCTACCTGAATTAGTGAGTATTATTATTATTATTATTATTATTATTATTATTATTATTATTATTATTATTATTATTATTATTATTATTATTATTATTATTAAAAGTATAATTTTAAATAAAAGTTAATACTAAGTTATTATAATAATTATATAATATTATATATTAATATTAAAAATATTTTTAAAAAATACTAGTGACTAATTAGTTAACTAGTTAGTTAACTAGACTAAACTAAGCTAGTTTTAGTCTATAGCCTGACTAAACTATGCTAGTTTTAGTTAAGGCTAGACTAAACTAGCCTAGTTTTAGTCAGCTACCTGACTAGACTAGACTAGACTAATTCCCAACCCTGGTAGTCACTGACTACTGTGACGATTTTGATCAAAATGTCGAGATTACCTTGGCCTTCTTTCCCTCGGCCGCTGGAGTCCCCCCCCCCCCCCCTCCTTCAAGAGTCGAGGCGCGCGGCGAGGAATTAGTACCCGAAGGAAATATCGAGATGATGAAAAATGGGTCTTTGCGGGATAAAGTCGGCAACGGCGCGTGTTCGACGCACTCCTCCTCGAGTCCTCGACGACGATAGTGCGAGCCGCGCAAAACCTTTTCACGTGCTGTGGAATCTTCCGGTGGCTTAAGAACTTTGAGACATCCTACCCCGTCGCAACATCTCATCCCGCCGCGGCATTTTCTACCCTTGGACGACTCCCCAAAGAGTTTCTCGTCTGCTAAAGCGCGTTTTCGAGCGCCTCAGACAATCACGATCCAGCCAGACCCAACCTGTCGGAAAACCCCCTCAACTGATCAGGCCACATCGCCGATGCTTGTATGCCAGGGAGACGGCTGAACATGGAGCAGTCGAAAATCATTCCAGCTGACATGATTCCCGTCGAAGATTCTGCTCAAGGGGCGCGCAAGCTCAAGACATGATTGTCTTGGACGGGTAATCGGCTTTTTCAGGGGATGCTCGGTCAAGTGCCCGGATCTGCGCTGCTTCTTGCTTGTCTCTCCATCTTCTTGATTCCCCGCCCCGTATCTCCCTGGGAAGTGTGGGTAATGGTGTCTGTTTGGGCGTGACAAACAACCATGCCCGAAAGATGGGTTCCTTTTCATAGCTAGGAATGTATCTGGGGTCAGCTTGCCCTGATTGTCTGAAGCGTGTCAAACTACAAGTCGGTTGGGGTTCACTTTTTGGTAAGATGTTCGTCCTGTTCAGTGCTCCGTATGCTGCGGGTTGCTGAGCTACTCTTATAGTTCTAGCTGACATCTTCAAACCTGCTCATCAATCTTTGTCCATGACCATCGTTCATCATGGAGGGCCAGCTCAATATTGCTAGTAATTTTCCATCCTTGATTCGTATCAGCTTCAGTAAAAGCCCCCCTGTTCTTGCAATCACGAGTGGCTTCCATTCTTGGTTTAACCCTGATCGTGTGCTCGCAAGTGTCTCGTCTGGGCAAGTCTGGGCAACTTCTCAGTATCCTCGTCGTTGCTGCTGTTGGTTTCATGACTTTGGCGGTAGGCTTCTGAGCGCATATTGATAAAGCGGGTTCTCGGAGGGAGCTTCGCAATAGTCATACAGGGCTTGGACTGCGTCCCAGAAGGTGAAGTCGTTCACGCAAGTTATGCTGAACATTGCATCACCACCGTAAACACCAACAATATATCGGGCGTAAGTCATCATGAACTTCCTGAGCTTGTCCACATTTGTCCCAGCCGAAAAGAGCATATCGATCTGCCTAAGAGAAACCCATCTTCGGCTGTAATTCCCTTCGCCGGTGCCGTACGCTCTCATCGCTGCACGGAATAGCGCGTCGCTTCCATTTGCTAGCGCGGTATCAGCAAGCATCAAGAGGTTGCACTGGAGGTCCTCGGCCATTGCGGACACCTTGGCGATTTGTGAAGCAGTCTCGTCGGCGAAACCCCAGTCGCACTGGGGCTTATACGCAGGAGGCAGCATGTCAGAGGTAACATGAGGCAGTTCCTTCTTGTAGCACCATTCTGCCAAGAGACCGATGATCTCCGGGCGAATTCCTGGGTACCTGAGCGTCGTAATTCCCTTGCCGGTATTGGACTGACTCTCAATGCCTCGGACGAAGATGGGAACTTCCAAAAGCAATTTCTTATGGATGAAGAAACTCTCCCCCGATGGGCCTGCCTTGATGATGACTATCTCCTTCTCATCCCTGTCAACTCCATTAGCTTCGTTATCGCCGAGACGCTGCCGAACAGGTCGCCTACCATCCGATGTCCGTGGGAATCTCGATCAACGCATCCTCTTCTCCACGTCCCTGAGTTGTCCGATTTTGAGGGCGTCGGCATATTATCCTGAGCTTCAGGCTGCCTGCGAACGAGTTGAAAGGGTGGCATGATGGGAACCGGAGGCTTAGAGGTGAATCGCCGCTTGATGGGGACGGGTCTGCTAGGAGCTTTCGTCGGTGTGGCCTTGGCACTCAAGCATTCGCCTATCGAAAGTGTAGGACTGATACTAGGTTTTGTAGGCCTGATCTTAATGCGCTTGGGAGCTGGCTTGTCGGCATCCGAAAGTCCTCGTTTGTTGTCAGCCAGCATTTTGAGGTGAGTTGCCCGCGAGTGCTTTCAATCGGGAAAAGCGAGGTCGGAGTTGGAAGGCGAAAGCTTTTCGACCAAGGCCGTCTTCTCACTTCTTTTGGCTCGAAGAAGCAGGCGCACTCGGCTGGGGAGGAGCAACGCGGGTGGAGGCCTAGAAGGCTCCAAATTTATCGTAATGCCTTCAGCATCGCCCGTTCCTAGCGTAGCACGTGACTAACGTTAGCTCCGGAGCAACCTTTTTCTAGGGGTTATTTCTCTAGCTATAGTTATAAGTAACTATATTATAGCTACTCTTATTATAATAAAATAAGCTCTTTAGTAATTATAAATATAGCTTTATAAGATATTTCTTAATAGTTATAAGCCTAGCTCTAATTAGACCTCTAATTATTATTTTAAAATAAGCTTTTATTATTAAAAATACTTATTAAAACTTCTTCTCTCTTATTTCTTCTTTTCTCTTTATTATATATTATTCTCTATTATTATAAACCCTCTATTTCTAAATAACTTTAATTATAATATCTTCTATTATTATTATAATATTATATTACTTAATTATATATAAGGATTTTACTACTTAGTATATTAAAATTTAAGCTAAAGCCTAAGCTACTAGAGTTTAGAAATATATTAACTTAGATACCCTAAGGGATCTTTATACCTAAGTAAGACTTTATTAAAAACCCTAACTCTTAATATATATATTACTAAGTAAAACTAGGATATTAATACTTAGTATTTATAAGAGAAGAGTATTTATAATTAATATATCGCTCTATTTAACTAGGAGGCTTTAAAAGAAGCTATTATTAATATTACTTTTAGAACTACTCCTAAGTTTATTACTAGGATATAAATAATAAATAGATTATAACCCTTTTAGCTTCTAATAACTCTAGGTATAATTAATAATAATATTATTAGTATATAGGAATAATACCTAAAGTATTTATATTTACTTACTATATAAGAATCTAAGTAAACTTATAAGAACTAAGAGTTTAAATAAATTAACTATCTAGTTATAAAAACTATTACTTATAATATTATTATACTTATATATATAGAACTTCTCGCTAAAGGGGATATAACTCTTTATAGCTTTATTATTAATCTTAAATATTACTATATTTTTAATAAAGCTAGTACTCTTATTATTATTTAAGAGGAGTATACCTAAGTCCTAGAGAAAGTAAATAAGAGTATTAATTCTAATACTTAAATTATAGACTTTAGGGGTATTTATTTTTATATTACTTAGCTTAAGCTTCTTAAGATAAGTAATACTCTTATTTTAAAAACTTTTCTTTAAGTAATAAGTTTTTACTTTATATTTATTTAAGCTAATATAAAGATTATAAATATCCTTAAATAGGAGTAATTAGGGATACTAATCTCTAATATAAGCTAATATATTAATATATTTAAGGACTTCTTATATAAGGATATACTTTACTTAAGATTATAAGGATAAAGCGCTAGGGTCTTTATAATACTAGCTAGCTATATAAATAAGGCTAACTTATTAAGTATTCCTATAACTAGTAACTTATTTAATAATAAATAGTACCTATATAAGTTAAGCTATTAATAGCTAAGTATTAATTATAACTACTTAGAAGCTACCTTAACTAGATATTACTAGAAAGGCCCCTATATTTTAGTAATAGATATATAAGTAGCTTAGATCTATAACTAGTTAGATAATAACCTACGCTTTATTAATCTTTATATTAAACTTACTTATAAGAGCTAGCTATATACTATACTCTATAAGAGTAAGAACTATTAAAATAATAAAAGGAGTAATAAGGGTTTATCTAAGAAATCTAATATAGCCCTAAGCTACCTTATTAATATAATAGTAATTACTTTTTATATAGCCTTCTTAAATAAGGTTAGGGATAAGATAGTTAACTTAGATAAAGAGCACCTAAGTATCTTTATAACCCCTTACTTAAGACCCTATATATTATATAAATCTATAGTCCTAGATAACTATAGAGAGATATACCTTATAAATAATAAGTCCCTACTTATCCCCTCCTTAATTAGATATTATAATAGAGAATAGGTTAATTCTAGAATAGCTTTATATCTAATTATTATTATAAAAAGTATATAAATTATTAAGAACGGTCTTAATAGCTTAAAAGGTATAAATATAGAGGACCTTATACTTTATAATATAGGATATATAGAGAACTTTTATATTAATATTATCTCTAAAGCGCTACTTTAGAAAATAAGTATTTAGTATTTAAGGTATAACTATATACTTCGCTTTAGAACTTATAGGAATAGTATTATAATTAAAAAACTTATTAAGAAGGTAAACCTCGCTTTCTTAAAATATAAGCCTCGTTCCTTATACTCTATTCCTAAGTAGATCTCTTAAAATATTAATAATATTATTAATAATATAAACTACGTGCTTAAAATATATAAGTATACCTCTTTTATACTATAACTAGACCGGAGCGATACTATAATACTTGAGTACCTGCAAAGTAGCTACCTTAGCCCTAAGGCTCTTAAGTAGCTAGTATATACTACTTAGGGGGTGAGGATAAAGGGCCTAATACGCCTATAGTACTAATACTACGTAGTTATATATATTAAATAGGTAATTTTAAGATAAATATTAGAAGATAAAGTAATATACCCTTACTATAGAATTATATAGGATCTCTTTAACTACCCCGAAGGCTTTAACTAGAACTAGTAGCTCCTTATTATTAAGAATAAATATATTAGTTAGCTCTTCATATTTCTATATATTAATAAGACCTATAGTAGTATTATACTCGCTCTATATACCTTTTAGCAATAGGTATCTTAATAGAAGGGACTTTTTATTTATAGAATTAAATAAGATATTAAGAGGTTTTTAATTTTACTTATAAGCTATATAGGATATAAGGATTAGACCTATATAGAAGGAATAGAGGTTAAAACGACCCCTCTATATATAAAAGAACTAAATAGTAGAGGGGAATAAGCTAGTTAGTAAGTTATAACTTAAATAATTAAAATACTTACTATAGCTAGCTTACCTATAGAACTATAAGCTAAGATAATACTAGTAGTAATAACGCTTTATAATATAAGCCTACTTAAGCGCTATAACTAGCGTTCGCTATTATAGATCGAAGAGGAGTAGTTCTATTAGTACTTTCGCTAGTAGTAACCTAATAATAGAGCAGCCCTAACCTATAACCTTCGCCCTTACTAGGGATATATATATACCTATAGCTACTATATATACCCCCTTAAGAGGGAATAAGAGAGAGGAATTAATAAGAGAGACTTTAAAGTAGTACTAAAGGAATATATTAAATACCTAGTAGGATATATCTTAAACTCTTATAACTTATATAGGGTCTAGATCTCTATATTATAAATAGTTATTATTATATAGAATATAATATTTAGTAAATAGACTTTCTATATAAAGGATAAAGTAAAAGAGGCTATCCTAGAAGATATTAAATATAAGATAGTAGAAGAGATTAAAGAGCTTATATTATAAGTTCACTTTAAACTTTAAATCCTAGGTATTATAAATAAGGATAAAGCTATATTAATACTTATAACTAAATAGTTACTTATATTAACCCTTACTCTTATAACTAAGTCTCTAAATAGAAGAATTCTAAAACTTTTAAAAGGATAAGTAAGTTAGAAGGGGGGGTAGCTATTATCCCCTAATCTTATACTAGAGCTAAATAAAAGCCTAGCCCTAATAAATAGAGTAATAGGTATAGTATATATATTAGAAATAAACTATATATATAAAGCTATTAGGGAAGTTAATTCTAAAGGGGAATAGATTAAGAACTATATTATAATTAAACTACTCCCTACTTTATAATATATTTCTAAAGTAAGTAAGAGTAATAAGAACGAACCTTTAGATAAGAGGCCCTTAAATCTACTAATATAGCTATACTAGGATAGAGAGGAGAGGGCTAATATTAAATAGAGGTCTAACTAGGTATATAACTAAGAGGGCTATAGCTAAACTTATTAAAGCTAATAACTATATAATCTACTACTTAGTAACTTATAACTAGGAATAATAAAAGGCAAATCCCGCTCTAATTACTAGTTTTTACTCTAATATAATATAGAGTAGGAGTAAGTATCTAGCTTCTTTAAGACTTTTATATCTAATTAGTAGAAGGCCTTTTTAAAAGCTAGTATAGGGTACTATACGCTCTATAGCTATATTTATGCTACTATTTATAGTATAAAACCTACTTATATAACTATAATAATCTATAAATATCTTATTATTAATAACCTTATTAAGCTACCTCGCTTATAAAAGGAACTTATAAACCTCCTATAAGGGCTCTAAACTCGCTTTAAAGAAGTAGCTAAGGTTAAGATAGGTAAATTATAATAAATAGATATATAGCGCGTTATTAATTAAGAGATAATAATAAAGAGACTAATCCCTTTAAAGTAGGTATTTACCTTTAAATTTAATAAGGATAATATCCTTAATTAGTATAAAGTAAGGATCTATATTTAAGGTAATTAGTAAGAGAAGTCGCCCCTTAAATAGACTTATATAATAACCCTTATTACTTATACCTTTAGGGTAGTAATAGTAATTACTATATAATTTAACCTTAAAGTTAAATAATTTAATATTATTAACGCGTTCCTAAATACCTCCTAGGACCTAAATAAAGACCTAATTATTTATAAGTTATTAGATAGCTTTAAGTAGCTTAGAAAGTATATTAAACTACGCTATACGCTCTATAGGCTAAGAGATATACTACTACTCTAGTATAAGGAGTTCTCCTTAACTCTTTAGTATCTAGGCCTTATATCTACAAGCAAAGACCTATATCTCTTCTAGTTAACTAAGAAGAGGGCTTTTATTATTTTCTATATAAATAAATTCCTTATCCTATTTTATAGGAATTATAAAGAAGTAGTATAGAGGGTAGTTACTAGCTTAGTAGAAGTATATTAGTTAAAAGAATAAGGCCTAGTTAAATACTATCTTAGAATTAGAGTTATTTATAACTAAGCTATTTAAAAGATATACCTTTCTTATAACTAATATATTAAATAAGTTATAAAGAAGTTTAATTTATTTAACTTAAGAGCGCTAATAACCCCCCTTCTAAACTTACTACTCCTAAAGAGTAAAATAGTAATAATACTATTAGAAGTAAAGAGTTTTAAAGAAAAACTTAGCTCTATACTCTATACTATTATTATAATCTAACCTAATATCGCTTTTATATATTCCCTACTCTTAAGATTCCTAATAAACCCCGCTCTCTATAATTATATTACTACTAACTAGGTTATATAGTATTTATATTATACTTATTACCTTACGATATACTTTAGTAACTTAGAGGGTAGATAGGTATTACTAATTATAAGTAATACTTTATTTATAAATAATAAGGAGATATAGAGGTTATCCTAAGGGTATATAATCTCGCTCTTTAGAGGACTAATCTAATAGAAAGCTATTTAATAAGCTATAGTTATAATATTAATTATAGAAATAGAGCTTCTAAGCCTTAAATATACTACTAAAGAGATAATTACTTTTTAGAAGCTATTTAGGGATATCGCTCTTAAACTAAGCGATATCTAAAAGATTTATTATAATAAGTAATAAATAATTCGTCTTATAGTAAGTAAAAAGAAATAGATCTTAACTAAGCTATAATATATTAATATTTAAAATATATAGCTATATTAAGAATAGGCTAGACAATTATTTAGTGTAGTATATATACTAATAAATAATATACTAGCTAATAGTCTTATAAAGGTTCTTAATTATAAGAAATTTAAATAGTTCTATTCGCTCTTTAATCTAAAAGATATATAGAGAATAATTATAATAAATAAGGGATGCTCTAAATAGGTATAGGAGAGCTAGTAGCGCCTAACTTTTAATTAATTTATAGCTTATTAGCTAGGGAGCTTAAAGTTACTCTTATAGAAATAAAAAGAATATAATCTACTCTAAAAGGCTATCTTAAAATACTAACTTTTTACTACCTAACCTTAGAGAATTTACTTATACTAATCTATTAGGATATTAAATAAGGGTAGTAATACCTCTAGTAAATATATACTAGTAAGATTATTAATTATATAGCGTATTATAATAGCTACGTTATTAGTAAGTAGATAAGGTATAAGTATACCTATACTAACTACTAGGGTTCTAAATAGAACTAGAGTAGGAGATAGAGCAATAACGCTATATATATTAAAACTACCTATTACCTTAGGAGCCCTACCTAAATCCTTATTATTACTACCCTTTTTTATTATTATAATCTCCTCTTTTTAAGTAATAATAGCTTTATAAAATATAGCTCTCTAATAAGTAAGGGTTTATAAGTTATATTAGAAGATAGTTATAAAAACGAAGTATATATAGAACCTTACCTTTCTAACTACTAGGCTTTTTAAAGTCTTAGCTTTAGTATATTAATAGGCTATAATAGTAATAGGGGTACTTATTTATTAATAAGGTACCTTACCCTTATAATAATAATTATATTTACTTATTATACTAAGTAAGTACTTTCTATCTAATAAGCCTAAGAGCTTACTTAAAATATATTAAAAGTAGTACTTATTAATAGGGGTATTTACTCTACTTTTATATCTCTATTAGGGGAAAGAGGGCTAAGAGGGGGTTTTAAACTACTTTTACTAATACCCTCCTCCTTATCTATCTCCTTAGGGATTATAATAATAATAAGGTTAATAATATTCTAATATATAGTTATAATAATAAAGGGATTATAACTTATTAGGAGCTATTTTCTTAAACTACTTAGGAGGGTAACCCTAAGGCTTCTTAAGTTATAAACCCTTACCCTTAGAGCTACTCTCTATAAGTTACTTCTACTTCTTTCTACTTCTTATATAATTTATTAATATATTATATATTAATAATAAGAAGGAATAATATATATATAACCTTATTATTACTCTATAGGGGAGGAGGGCGTGCCCTTCTACCCCTAGCTTTACTCTTACCTTTAGTAGTGCGTACCTTCTTAAGGGCTATAGCCTAACTAGTCTTCTTTTTAAGAGGTATTTATAAATATATTAATATATTATAATAGCTTTAAGATTATTATATAATATAAGCGCGCGCGCATATAATAAGGTTATTATTAGAGCTAAAGTTAGGTATATATATAGTTATTATATTATATATAGGGAAAAGTTAAGAAAGGTAGAGGGTAGCTAGGTTATTTTATTAAGAGTTAATATAATAATAGCTACCCTACCTAAGCTAATAAGAGATAATAGATTCTATTACTATTAGTAAGAGTTAGTAAATAAGGGGTATTATAATAATAATAATAATAATTATAAAAAGTAGAAAACTATAACTATTTATATTTTACTTATATCTAATATAAATAACTTTATTTTATTATCTCTTTTATAAATAGGCTTATTAATAGGTTATTTATAGATATATTACTTTATATTTAGGTATTTTAAGAGATATTATATAGTTAGGCGCTTTTCTAGCTATTATTATATCTAGGGGGGTATATTATAATACCTTTAATATTACCTATTCCTAGTATAATATATAACTAATATTAGCTCTAGAGTAACCTTTTTCTAGGGGTTATTCCTCTAATTATAGTTATAAGTAACTATGTTATAGCTACTCTCGTTATAATAGAATAAGCTCTTTAGTAACTATAAATATAGCCCTATAGGATGTTTCTTAACAAAATTCTTTCGAGGTGAAGGAGGTACCTTAGGTAATCAAAGAAGCCTCCTACGATTAAGGCAAGAACGATTAACTTGTAGGCTCTTTTCCGACTATTTGTCTGGCTTTTGACAAGACTTAGCCCATGCTCTTGACCATCGGTCCTACGAAGTTTTCTTCGCCTCGTCATACTGGATAAGACGATGGATTACTCTACGTTAGTGTACTGCCACTTGCCCATGACAGTTTTTCGTTAAGTCAACTTGTTAGGTAGCCATTGGCCAATGTACAGATACTGAGTCTCTTCCGTTTACCTTTGGCATCTGTGACCTAGTTTACGAGGTATGTCCCGTATTTTCTGTTCTAGTTCCTTGCGATACTGAATGTTTTCTGACTCGAGACGCTTGACTTTACATCCACTAATCTTGAAACCGAGAAAGCTCCAGCTCCGCCATCACCGGATTCTTAGTTCTTTCATTGTCGTGACCCATTATTGAAGCGTTGACAAGCAGCGTCTCTCCCTCGTTCCCAGCAGTCAAAGTAACATCGGCTCCGGCCATGACATCTGAGATATCAAAGCTGTTGCCTTCGCCATTCCAACCTACACTTTGAGCCCCGTAGCCCTCGTGAATGTGCCCAAAGCAATGTAGGCGAGGTCGCGTCCGCTGAATTGCGCTCCATAGTTTCGAACAGCCGCGGTGCTCGCCGTCTCGGGTTTTGTCCAGGGCATATGCCTCATGAGGCACCATCGACGGTCCATGCGTGACGACGACATCCACATCCTGCGGCATCGGATGGTACTTCTTTTGAGAGTGCGAGTTGGTGGCCTTGGGGTCGAAGCGGTCTTCTTCAGGCCCATATCCGAAGGCGTGGTCTTTAAATCCAGGCGTGTATGACGACGCGTACATGGAGAAAGATCTGCCGTTTTGGAGAATGAAAGTGTGGAGTCCTTCATCCAGAAGGTGCACGCCGGTACCCTCAAGGCTGAAGATAGCGCGGGCTTTTTTGGGCTCTTCAGAGTCGTCGGCGCCGTCAAGATTGCGCGGCCACCAAACAGGGTCGAGGGATACGTCGTGGTTGCCGGGGATGACTAACTTGAGTTCGGCACGACAGGCGGAGAGGTTCTTGATGGCGGCTTTGTAGTCGGATAGGCCTCCGATCATCGTCATGTCACCGCAGTGGAGGACAACATCTGCGGCGGGAATATTCGACGGGTCTGGGAAATAGTTGTCGTGTGTGTCCGAGAGGAAAAGAAAGCGGATCTTCGGCGGTGGCATCTTTTGTGTGGTCCTCATGTGAACTCCCTGGGGATGGAGTCGCTGCGCCTGGGGCGGATCACGGAATGGGTTGATTAAAGACCAAGTACAGTGGACGAGACTTTTAGGAGGCTGCGGTAGGGCACGGGCTGTAACCTCTTGCCTTCGCAGGTTGATATGAGTCAACTGAGGTGGACTGCGACCGAATCCAACATTGCCAACGAGGCAGGAGAAAACCCCCACTTCCAAGTTGTAAAGGCTTGTCTGCTTCCAGTGACAGACTGGGCATTTTCTCGAGTCCAAATTTCTTAACTCTACTATCTATTTAGAACTGGTGAGGCCATGGGTGCGGTTGTCGCAGGCGATAATCTTGGCCAGGGCGTTGCTGCAGGTCTCTGGGAGAACTAACCCGTAGAGTTGCTCCTACATGCCAGTTCTCCAGACTCGGTACCCTTGAAACTCTCTCTGATCAGCCGTTTCAGTGGAACCCTGGAGCCACGCCAGCATCGAGGCGAGGAAGCCGTTCACGTTGTCTTTGGCGTAAGTCGTTGTGCTTCCCAAACGCGAAACCATCTCAACGATGGCTTTGGCGCAGAGATTGCAGATCCAGATATCCTTGCTCTGCTGAACCTCGAGAGCGCGCTCCTGGCAGTCTTCGGCGTCTAGGCAGTCTTGGCTGTAGTCGACGAACCAGCTGTAGAGCCCGGCGCCGAGTATGTAAATAGAGGAGGAGTCGATGATGCGGACTGCCCAGGAGACGGCACACGTTGCGGATGAGGCACTAACACAGCCGGTGAAGGTTGGATCGCTGGCGAAAAGGCCTGTGGTGAGAGGTGTAGGTGCTTTGGGAATCGGTTGGAAGTACGGAGACTCGGACTGAATCATTCCCACGACCACGTTTTTGGCGTTGGAGAATTGGTACTGGTACAGAACGTTGTGCTCAACCGAAGTGCTCCGCAGCCAGGCCTTCTGTGTAACCTTGTCAAGATCATGGTCGGCCGTCCAAAGCCAGACGTTCTCGAGATAGGCTGTTGAGCCGGGCTTGAGGTGCATGAGAAGAGAGGCAGCCTTGCATCTTCGGTTGATGATGCCCGTATCTTTGGGACAGTTGGCAGTGGAGAGATCGCTCCTAGCGACACCGCCAATCCGGACATGGTAACATGTGGATATAGAGTTCTTGGAGGATCCAGTCTGCTCAAGCAACATCTTCGTTGGAAATCCCCTCGAGACACGAGAGCTAGAATGGGAAGTAGCTGCCCCTGGAAATGCTAAGTCATTGCTCACTTCGACTCCAACTTGTAGAATTGTTCACTGACCATGCTCTTTCTCAACAGGCAGCCTCATAAGGCGACAATTGGGCTTTGACATCGACAGCTTCATGACCGAGCAGTACATTGAGAAGACGGTCCAGGAGCTCTTCATGGAAACCTCTAGAGGATCGACTAAGAAGATCTGGAACACGACGGCGCTCTCATACATCGAGTTTTAACAGTCTCTCGAACAGGCCCAAGGATATGACCACTACCTGCAGCTGGTCACGCAATGGCCTCGGTACATTGTCTGCAGCCTGGGCACCATCAATGCTGCAATTTCTGCCATGGGGGGCGGTGGTGAGGACGATGAACCCTCCTGCACGACCACCTGTATTTGTGTGAGAGATGATTGCTGTACCTCTGGAGACACGGAGTGCATCAACTAAGTCGGACCACCCCCTACCAGCGCACCCCCCCCCCTAGCCGCGCACCGACGTATTAATTCAGCAAAAATCCTAAGAATTATAGTAAAAATAACATAAATACTAAAAAATATAAGGACCTTAAATCTTTTTAGTTTTTTTTAAATTCTATAATATATATAATATTATTTAAGTTTTAAGTCTTTTAAGTATTATTATTTATTAAATTAATTAAAGTAGATATTAAGTTAGGCTATTAAGTTATATTTTTAAAATGTTTTCTTCTCTTCTTATAGACTTAGCTTCTAAGATATATATCTTCCCTTAATTTATTATAACTAAAATTTAAAATCTCTTAAGTAAATTTATTTTCTAGAGATTTAATTTTCAAGGTTTTATTATTTTTAAGCCATATAATAAGTATATAACATAAAACTTAACTAGCCTCTAGCCACTGCATAGTGATTTTACCTACTCAAGTGCAATAGACCTTCTAACTCCGCGCCTCCTAACAATATATAGCCTTTAGTTATATAATTATAACTTTCCTAACTATAGCCGCACTTATACGTACCCATAGCCTCACGATCTTTAACTTTATATTAATAATAACGTGGTTTTTAATTATTTAATAGATTATAAAACTATTAACTTTTCCTCTTACGTACTACCCGCGCTACTATTAAATACCGCCTCTATTACTACTTTATCCGCTAGAAGTCGTTACTATCTTTATAACGCTCTCTCTATATTAAAGCAGTTAGCGCAAGCTATACTTATTAACATTCGCCTAGGCTACCTAGGCTACTTCTACCTTAGTAATATAGAGGACCTACTTAAAAAAGGGCTACTCTATAGGGTATATAATAACCTACTAAACTTCTACTACTAAGTTTACTTACTTAGCTCTAATACTATTATACCTTATAAAATCCCCTATAGGGGTATTAAAGTAAGCCCTCTTAAGGGCTATACTAATAATATACTTTTTATATATAATAGAGTAGTTAATAAAAGAGCGGGTTTTATTAATTATATTAGGGCTAAACTCTCTAGTAACCCCCTCTATATTATTTATATTAAAGAGTATACCTCGCTTAGGCTTAGTATATTTATATATAAGGTCTAGTATTAATATAGTTAAGGGATAAGGATAAGGAAGAGGGAGAGGTATAAAGCCCTACTTATAGTAATAGAGTATCTTATACTTCTAGCTATAAGAACCTCTTAGGAAAGACCTCTTTAGTTAAGGAGTTACCTCTTATATAATAATATTTATAATACCTTACTAGAAGGTCGACCTTTTAGGTTAAGGAGTTATCTTATATAGTAGCTTTTACCTTACTAGAAGGTTTAGCAAGGGCGTTACTATAAGAGCCTTAGTAGCCTATTTAGCTCTAATATAATTAGCCCTAGTGCGGCGCGTATCCGACTTTATATAAGGGTTTGCTTATAAGTAATAGGAACGTATAGGGTTCTTATATTATTTTCCTTAACTAGTAGAAGGCATAGGTTAAAATACTTATATAATATTTCCTAAATTATACTTATAAACTAGGTAAATTTATTATAGTCTTTTTATAAAGGGGCTACGGCGTAATTCCGAACTTAATAAAACTTAACTTAATATTATATCTTTTTTATTATACTTATAAAGGTAAAAGTAACTTAATAACCTCTATATTAAGTTTATTAGATTTAAAGTAAAAATACTAGTAATTATTATATAAAATACGTTAATATTTTATTATTTAAGATATAGCTATTGAAAAAACTTAAAACCTTTTTTTAAAGAGAATATATAATAACCTACTTATGTATAGAATTTTATTTAGTTTACTCTTATAGTTATCTCTATATAATTTCCTGAAAATGCTGGGTTTATATAGGAGTAGTGCGCGGTTAGGGGGGAGTGCGCGGCTAGGGGGTGGTCTAACTTATAGCGAGGACACAGAGTTTCAGAAAAGAGCTTCCAAGACTTATCCGTGGGTTGCGGTGGGCTCTAACTCGGCCAACACCTAGTCACTGCCATAGAAAGCACCCGATATAAGTCTTTTTCGAATCCCTTCCGCGGTTTAGGACGTACATATTCCCGATAGCTAGAGGTTTTCTAACGTAATGAAATTTATTAAGAAACGTCCTATAGGGCTATATTTATAGTTACTAAAGAGCTTATTCTATTATAACGAGAGTAGCTATAACATAGTTACTTATAACTATAGTTAGAGGAACGACCTCTAGAAAAAGGTCGCTCTAGAGCTAATATTAGTTATATACTATACTAGGAACGGGTAATACTAAAGGTATTATAATATACTCCCCTAGATATAGTAGTAGCTAGAAAAGCGCCTAACTATATAATATCCCTTAAAATACCTATATATAAAGCGATATATCTATAAATAACCTATTAATAAGCCTATTTATAAAAGAGATAATAAAGTAAAGTTATTTATATTAGGTATAAGTAAAGCGTAAATAGTCGTAGTTTTTTACCTTTATAACTATCGCTATTATTATTATAATACCCTTTATTTACTAACTCTTACTAATAGTAGTAGAATCTATTATCTCTTATTAGTTTAAGTAGGGCAGCTATTATTATATTAATTCTAAATAAAATAACCTAGCCGCCCTACTACCTTTTTAACTCTCCCCTACATATAATATAATAACTATATATATACCTAGCTTTAGTTCTAATAATAACCTTATTGCGCGCGCGCGCGTCTAACTATATCGCATAATAATCTTAAAGCTATTATAATATATTAATATATTTATAAATACCTCTTAAAAAGAAAACTAGTTAGGCTATAGCTCTTAAGAAGGTATACGCTACTAAAAATAAGAATAAAGCTAGGGGTAGAGGGGCGCGCCCTCCTCCCCTAGAGAGTAATAATAAGGTTATATATATATTATTCCTTCCCGTTATTAATATATAATATATTAATATATTATATAGTAAGTAGAAGGAAGAAGTAGAAGTAACCTATAGAGAGTAGCTCTAAGGGTAAGGGTTTATAGCTAAAGAAGCCCTAGGGTTACCCTCCTAGGTATTCTAAGAGGATAGCTCCTAGTAAGTTATAATCTCTTTATTACTATAACTATACTCTAGAATATTATTAACCTCGTTATTATTATAGTTCTTAAGGAGATAGATAAGGAGGAGAGTATTAATAAGGGTAGTTTAGAGCCCCCTCTTAGCCCTCCTCCCCCTAGTAGAGATATAGAAATAAAATAAGTACCCCTATTTAATAAGCGCTACTTTTAGTATATTTTAAGTAAGCTCTTAAGCTTATTAGATAGAAGGTATTTACTTAGTATAGTAAGTAAGTATAACTATTATTATAAGGGTAAGGTACCTTATTAATAGATTAGCGCCCTTATTACTATTATAGCCTATTAATATACTAAAGCTAAGACTTTAGATAACCTAGTAATTAGAAAAGTAAGGTTCTATACGCGCTTCGTTTCTATAACTAATTTCTAATATAATATATAGACCCTTACTTATTAGAGAGCTACGCTCTATAAGGCTATTACTACTTAGAAGGAGGAGATTATAGTAATAAAGAAGGGTAGTAATAGTAAGGGTTTAGGCAGGGCTCCTAAGGTAATAGGTAGTTCTAGTATATATAGCTTTATTACTCTATCTCCTACCCTAGTTCTATTTAGAACCCTAGTAGTTAGCGCGGGTATACCTATACCTTATCTACTTACTAGTAATATAGCTACTATAGTATATTATATAGTTAATAGTCTTATTAGTATATATTTACTAGAGGTATTACTACTCTCGTATAATATCCTAATAAATTAATATAAGCGAATCCTCTAAGGTTAGGTAGTAGAAAATTAGCGTTTTAGGGCAGCCCTTTAGGGTATATTATATTCTTTTACTCTTATAAGAGTAACTTTAAGCTCCCTAGCTAGTAAGCTATAAATTAATTAAAAATTAGATACTACTAGCTCTCTTATACTTATTTAGAGCGTCCCTTATTTATTATAATTATTCTCTATATATCTTTTAGATTAAGGAGCGAATAGAAATATTTAAATTTCTTATAATTTAGAACCTTTATAAGACTATTAGCTAGTATATTATTTAGTAGTATATATACTACGCTATATAATCCCCTAGTATATTCTTATTATAGCTATATATTCTAAGTATTAATATACTATAGCTTAGTTAAGATCTATTCCTTTTTACTTACTATAAGATAAATTATCTATTAGTTATTATAATAAATTTTCTAGATATTACTAAGTTTAAGAGTAATATCTTTAAATAGCTTCTAAAGAGTAATTATTTCTTTAGTAATATATTTAAGGCTTAGAAGCTCTGTTTCTATTATTAATATTATAACTATAGCTTATTAAATAGCTTTTTATTATATTAGTCCTATAAAGAGCGAGATTATATACCCTTAAGATAACCTCCGCATCTCCTTATTATTTATAAATAAAGCATTGCTTGCGATTAGTAATACCTATTTACCCCCTGAGTTACTAAAGTATATTACGAGGTAATAAGTATAATATAGGTATTATATAACCTAGTTAGTAGTAATATAGTAATAAGGAGCGGGACTCGTTAGAAATCTTAAGAGTAGAGAATATATAAAAGTAATATTAGGTCGGATTATAATAGTAGTATAGATTATAGAGCTAATCTTCTCTTAGAAACTCTTTACTTCTAATAGTATTACTACTATTTTACTCTTTAGGAGTAGTAGGTTTAGAAGGGGGGTTACTAGCGCTCTTAAGTTAAGTAAATCGAACTTCTTTATAACCTGCTTAATATATTAGTTATAGGAAAGGTATATCTTTTATATAGCTCGGTTATAAATAACCCTAATTCTAAGATAATATTTAACTAGGCTTTATTCTTTTAACTTATATACTTCTTTTAAGCTAGTAATTACCTTTTATATTACTTTTTTATAGTTCTTATAAAATAGGATAAGGAAGTTATCTATATAGAAGATAATAAGGACCCTCTTCTTAGTTAATTAGAAGAGATATAGGTTTTTATTTATAAGTATAAGGCTTAGGTGCTAAAGGGTTAAGGAGAACTCCTTATATTAGAGTAGTAGTATATCCCTTAGCTTATAGAGCGCGTAGTATAGTTTAATATACTTTCTAAGCTACTTAAAGCTATTTAGTAACTTATAAATAATTAGTTCTTTATTCAGGTCCTAAGAGGCGTTTAGGAATATATTAATAATATCGAATTATTTAACTTTAAGGTTAAATTATATAGTAATTACTATTACTATCCTAAAGGTATAAGTAGCGAGGGTCGCTATATAAGTCTATTTAAGGGGCGACTTCTCTTACTAATCGCCTCGAATATAGATCCTTACTTTATACTAGTTAAGGACGTTATCCTTATTAAATTTATAAGTAAATACCTACTTTAAAGGGATTAGTCTCTTTATTATTATCTCTTAATTAATAACGCGCTATATATCTATTTACTTTAATTTACCTATCTTAACCTTAGCTACTTCTTTAAAGCGAGTTTAGAGCGCCTATAGGAGGTTTAAAAGTTCCTTCTATAAGCGAGGTAGCTTAATAAGGTTATTAGTAATAAGATATTTATAGATTATTATAGTTATACGAGCGGGTTTTATGCTATAAATAGTAGTATAAATATAGCTATAGAGTATATAGTGCTCTATATTAGCTTTTAAAAAGGCTTTCTACTAATTAGGTATAAAAGTCTTAAAGAAGCTAGATACCTACTCCCGCTCTATATAGTATTAGAGTAAAAACTAGTAATTAGAGCGGGATTTGCTTTTTATTATTCCTAGTTATAGGTTACTAGGTAGTAGATTATATAGTTATTAGCTTTAATAAGTTTAGCTATAGCTCTCCTAGTTATATATCTAGTTAGACCTCTATTTAGTATTAGCTCTCTCCTCTCTATCCTAGTATAGCTATATTAATAGATTTAAAAGCCTCTTATTTAAAGGTTTATTCTTATCACTCTTACCTATTTTAGAAATATATTATAAAGTAGGGAGTAGTTTAATTATAATATAGTTCTTAATCTATTCCCCTTTAGAATTAATTTCCCTAATAGCTTTATATATATAGTTTATTTCTAGTATATATACTATACTTACTACTCTATTTATTAGGGCTAGGCTTTCGTCTAGCTCTAGCGTAGGATCGGGGGATAATAGCTACCCCCCCTTCTAACCTACTTATCTTTTAGAAGTTTTAGGATTCTTCTATTTAGAGACTTAGTTATAGGAATAAGGGTTAGTATAAGTAACTATTTAGTTATAAGTATTAATATAGCTTTATCCTTATTTATAACGCCTAGGATTTAAAGTTTAAAGTCGACTTATAATATAAGCTTTTTAATTTTTTCTATTATTTTATAGATAATATCTTCTAGAATAGCTTCTTTTATTTTAGTTTTTATATAGAAAGTCTATTTATTAAACGTTATATTCTATATAATAATAACTATTTATAACGTAGAGATCTAGACCTTATATAGGTTATAGGTATTTAGAATATATCCTACTAGGTATTTAATATATCCCTATAGTAGTACCTTAAAGTCTCTCTTATTAATTCCTCTCTCTCGTTCCCTCTTAAGGGGGTATATATAGTAGCTATAGGCGTATATATATCCCTAGTAAGGGCGAAGGTTATAGGTTAGGGTTACTCTATTATTAGGTTATTACTAGTAAAAGTACTAGTAGAACTACTCCTCTTTAATCTATAATAATAAACGCTAGTTATAGCGCTTAAGTAGGCTTATATTATAAAGCGTTATTACTATTAGTACTATCTTAGCTTATAGTTTTATAGGTAGGCTAGCTATAGCGAGTATCTTAATCGTTTAAGTTATAACTTCCTAACTAGCCTATTCCCCTCTACTATTTAGTTCCTTTATATATAGAGGGGTTATTCTAACCTCTATTCCTTCTATATAGGTCTAATCCTTATATGCTATATAGCTTATAAGTAAAATTACTAACCTCTTAATATCTTATTTAAATTTATAAATAGAAAGTCCCTTCTATTAAGATACCTATTACTTAAAGGTATATAGAGCGAGTATAACGCTACTATAAGTCTTATTAATATATAGAAATATGAAGAGCTAACTAATATATTTATTCTTAATAATAAGGAGCTACTAGTTCTAGTTAAAGCCTTTAAAGTAGTTAAAAAGATCCTATATAATCCTATAGTAAGGGCGTATTACTTTATCTTCTAATATTTATCTTAAAATTACCTATTTAGTATATATAACTACGTAGTATTAGTACTATAGGCGCGTCGGGCTTTTAATTCTTACCCCCTAAGTAGTATATACTAGCTACTCTAGAGCCTCGGGGCTAAGGTACCTGCTTTAGAGGTACTAAAGTATTATATTATCGCTCCGGTCTAGTAGTAGTATAAAAGAGGTATACTTATATATTATAAGTATATAGTTTATATTATTAATAATAGTATTAATACTTTAGGGGATCTACTTAGGAGTAGAGTATAAAGAATAAGGCTTATATTTAAGGAAAGCGAGGTTTACTTTCCTAATAAGTTTCTTAATTATAACGCTATTATAATAGGTTTTAAAGCGAAGTATATAGTTATACCTTAAGTATTAAATACCTATTTTTTAAAATAGCGCTTTAGAGATAATATTAATATAAAAGCTCTCTATATATTTTATATTATAGAGCGTAAGGTCCTTTATATTTATACCTTTTAAGCTATTAAGAGTATTCTTAATAATCTATATACCCTTTATAATAATTAGGTATAAAGCTATTCTAGAATTAACTTATTCTCTATTATAATACCTAATTAAGGAGGGGATAAGTAGGGACTTATTATTAATAAGGTATATCCCTCTATAGTTATCTAGGACTATAGACTTATATAATATATAGGGTCCTTAGTAGGGGGTTATAAAGATACTTAGGTACTCTTTATCTAAGTTAATTATATTATCCCTAACCTTATTTAAGAGGGCTATATAAAAAGTAACTATTACTATATTAATAGGATAGCTTAGGGCTATATTAGATTTCTTAGATAAACCCTTATTACCCCCCTTATTATTTTAGTAGTTTTTACCCTTATAAGGTATAGTATATAGCTAGCCCTTATAAGTAAGTTCCCTATAAAGATTAGTAAAGCGTAGATTATTATTTAACTAGTTATAGATCTAAGCTACTTATATATTTATTATTAATTTATAGGGGCCCTTCTAGTAACGTCTAGTTAAGGTAGCTTCTAAGTAGTTATAATTAATACTTAGCTATTAATAGCTCGAACTATATAGGTACTATTTACTACTAGATAAGTTACTAGTTATAGGAATACTTAATAGGTTAGCCTCGTTTATATAGCTAGCTAGCGTTATAAAGACCCTAGCGCTTTATCCTTATAACTTTAAGTAAAATATATCCTTATATAAGAGGTTCTTAAATATATTAATATATTAGCTTATATTAGAGAATAGTATCCCTACTTGCTCTTATTTAAGGATATTTATAATCTCTATATTAGCTTAAGTAAATATAAAGTAATAACTTATTACTTAAAGAAAAGTTTTTAAAGTAAGAGTACTACTTACTTTAGGAAGCTTAAGCTAGGTAATATAGAAATAAATACCCTTAAAATCCTTAATCTAGGCGTTAGGATTAATACTCTTATTTACTTTCTCTAGGACTTAGATATACTCCTCTTAAATAGTAATAAGGGTATTAGCCTCGCTTAGAGTATAGTAACGTTTAAGATTAATAATAAAGCTATATAGGGTTATATCCCTTTTAGTAAGAAGTTCTATATATATAAGTATAATAATATTATAAGTAATAATCTCTATAACTAGATAGTTAATCTATTTAAACTCCTAGTCCTTATGAGTTTACTTAGACTTTTATATAATAAGTAAATAAAAGTACTCTAAGTATTATTCCTATATACCTATAGTATTCTTATTAATTATAACTAGGGTAGCTAGAAGCTAAAGGGGTTATAATTTATTTATTATTTATATCCTAATAATAGACTTAGGAGTAGTCCTAGAAGTAGTATTAGTAGTAGCCTCTTCTAGAGCCTCTTAGTTAAGTAGAGTAATATATTAATTATAAGTACTCTTCTCTTATAAGTACTAAGTATTAATATCCTAGTTTTACTTAGTAATATATATATTAAGAGTTAGGGTTTCTAATAAGGTCTTACTTAAGTATAAAGGTTCCTTAGGGTTATCTAAGTTAATATACTTCTAAACTCTAGTAGCTTAGGCTTTAGCTTAAATTATAATATATTAAGTAATAAAGTCCTTATATATAATTAGATAGTATAATACTATAATAATAGTAATAAAAGATATTATAATTAAAATAATTTAGAAATAGAGGGTTTATAATAATAGAGGATTATATATAATAAGGAGGAAAGAAGGAATAGGAGAGAGGAAGTTTTAGTAAGTACTTTTAATAGTAAAGGCTTATTTTAAAATAGTAACTAGAAGTCTAGTTAGAGCTAGGCTTATAACTATTAAGAAATATCCTATAGGGCTATATTTATAGTTACTAAAGAGCTTATTCTATTATAATAAGAGTAGCTATAACATAGTTACTTATAACTACGGTTAGAGGAATAACCTCTAGAAAAAGGTCGCTCTAGAGCTAACGTTAGTTACGTGCTACGCTAGGAACGGGCGATGCTGAAGGTATCACGATAAAATTTGAATAGTAGCCTTCGCCTGATGACCTGCACTAAACTCAAGAGAGAAGCAAATTTGCTGAATTATATACCTACGACCCTAATTGCGCCAACTTTGACCCCATGGTCATCCACATTTAATCGGGCGGTAGACTTCTCAACGGCTATGAGAGTATGTTCCCATTGATTTCGCCCGAACTCAGCCCCTTGTCTATACTTTGCGTAGACGACCGTGTGCTAGAGAGAAAGATGACCTCTATCTGGGGCGAGGACGCACTCCTCGGAAGACTCCCGGGAGAAGATCTCGACGCTGATCACGAGGTCCCGGACGACTTTTCCACCATCTCTCTGCAACAGACCCATCTCGCCGGATCGACCATACAAGACCGGATGATGAACGCGCTTGGTAGGAACACCAATCGCGATGTTATGACACTTATGATCAAGGACGCCAATTTGATCAAGGAGAAGATGCGTTCAGGCAGCCGACAACCACCTAGGCCTAACGAACTGCGTAGTGGCTAACGTTCCTCGTTTAGATATGGACCCGCAAAGACGAGCTCCTCTCTCCTAACACCATGGAAAACCTTGTCCTTGGAACAGAGAAGAAAACCCCTGCCCGAAGGAGGGAACGGATAGACTTATTCTATCCATGGACCGCCTAGTAGTAAGTGGAGCTCGACGTCTACCTGGCGGCTACTTCGGATGTCACTGCCAAGTGAAGAACCACATATAGATGGTGGCTGTTTATAAGGCCTAGGCCGCCTAGGCAGATGAGGTATTCAGAGGAAAATCTGACACCAGAGAAAAGTTGACCATTAATGCTATGTGTGCAATTCTGGTTTTGAATATGATCTTGATGGGAGCAAGTGAGCAGTCCACAAAGGCGAAGGAAAAATAGTGAAAGAAGTCAAGCAGGAAGAGGCAGGTGAAACCCTCAGCACGTACTTACCTCATGAGCTTTTTTTCTTCTTTGCTTTACCACCAAAAGTAAATTAAAAAAAAATTATTTACACCTAGACCTCTTTTCTTTAGATCCCTCGCTTGTGTGAATACCTTTCAACTGCAACACTACCATTCTACAACCACAATAACGCCGCGTACTAAGTTATCCGCATGCTCTCTTTTCTTCCTCCGCGCAGGAAACTCATATAACATCGGAACGCGTTACTGCCGAAAATTCATTGATTCTCAACACGAATCTACAGATACCGCGTCGATACTACTCAGCCAAAAGCTCCTATCGCCCCTACATTCAGCAGTCTTACTTCATAAGCTTCACCCTCACCCAACCAGCCTTTGTTGTTTTATCAAGACCACCAACCAATTTTTGGGGGAATAAGTCTTGCAGCATCAAAGATTGCAAAAAGAAAAAAAAAAAGAGAACAACATGTCCTCTAACACTGCCGCGCATGATGCTGCCGCAAAGGCTGCTGCCATCGCCTTAGAGGACCCACAGACTGGCAGGTATAATCTCACAACATCCACTATTAAAATCACACACCACTGACAATTAAAAGGGATTTCTCATCTGAGATTGTGACACTGATTGCTGGTGCCTCTCAAAGAAAAGTATTAGTGCACAGAAAGATGCTCTTGAGACATCCGCCGTTCACATTCTTTTACAAAGCCCTTCAAGGTGGATATAAGGAAAGCATTTCCCAGAAAATCCACATGCCAGATGATCATCCAGACGCAGTTTCGCATATGGTCAACTGGTGCTACTATAACAACGTTCCATCTGTGGCGCCATACATACATCAACCTCAAACGTCGTACCGCAGACCATTCCTATCATCACTCCCGCTCCCTGTTCCCTCCTTTGAGGAGCAACCCAATCCTCGAGCAGCTCGAGGGCACGAGGAAGTACATATAACTTCTCAGCTGGTCATATCTGAGCTACCGCCAGTCAATGAACGTCCATCGAACCCAAAAATTTGGGGTCGATTGCCGGCCCCCATTGCAAGTGCACCAGGGACAGCAGAGACCATATCTCAAGCATCCAGTGGAAATTTGTACCAGGCGACCGCAATGCCGGCCAATGTCCCTTTGTACTACAGTCAGTATCAGCTATACCTGATACACATCCACCGAAACACATCTTTCGAAGAGGAAAGATTTGACTTTTACCAAAGGATTACTGTTCGAGCCCCAGAGAGCAGCCTCTATGTCACCATAGTCCGCGAACACTTGGAGCAACAAGGCATCAAATTGTTTGGTTACAGCGATGCACGTGTCATAGCAGAGTTGATCCAGCTCAGGCTGGTCCAACTGATCGTTTTTGCCGACAAATACAACCTGACGCCCCTCGGCGAGGCAGCTTTGGAGTCATACTGCAGCGGCGAATTCTTGATGAATCGCCAGCTTCCTATTTTCAGACACATCGAGCTTGCATACGCCGGCTGCGTTGCCACTTCACGCTTTCCGACGATTCTTACCGATCACGCATACAAGAGTGCCTCCCGCAGTGGTCTTTGGCAGGACATCGCCAAGATGTTTTCACTGGGTTGCCAGGACTTCAACGCGGCCTTCATGGCCAGGGTGGGTGGTCGGGTCACTGTCGGAGATGGCTTTGAGCGTTGCGCATCGGTAATAAGCTATGAAGGCTGGAAAAGGATGATGGGAATGGGGGACAGTGAGGGCTGGCGAGGCATATCAAGGATCACGGACCTCAAGATTAAGCTGTTGGATACTTTTTTTGTAAGAATAACAGGGAAGGATGTACGAATAATGGACGGATATATGTAAGAATTGTCCTGACTGAGACCGTCGTTGCGTGCCAGGTTCATTTGAGGTGACTACTGTACTCCATTGTGATGTACTGTCAGTCGGAGCAGAGCGGTGGCAGGTGGCTGCGTGAATAGTCGACTAATCACGGAACAGGGGTCTTAAGCCATTTACGCGAGAAAACGCGTCGCAGACGCGATCCCGATTGAGGGAGCCAGCACCCGCCCGCAATCCAAGTTGTCCCGGCAAATCACCCACCATCCACAGTAACATTTGCAGGTCCAAGAAGTTTACTGAAAAGCGCTCTTCTCTTCAAAGTCAAGGATCCCGATATGCCGCACACCGTCTCGGCAGAAGCCAATTCTCCAGCCGTGGTTCTAGACGAGACAATGGCAGATTCTGCAACTCCGCCAAATGGCGGCGATAGCCAAGCCGCCGACGGCGATGTTGCCATGGCTGAGGCCGATGCGCCCGTTGTCTCTGCCCCCGAGGCCAAAAAGGAGGTCAAGTTAGAGGAACTATTCGCAGATGCAGACTCAGACAGCGAGTTTCCGAGCTCAAAACCGCAAGACACACCGTCTTCGAGCTCCCCAGAGATTGCGACTCCCCTTTCTCCGACGTAGGTTCCTCGACGGCGACGAGAATTCGTTGATGCTAACGCGCGACGCAGAGATATCGCCGACTTGAAAGCATCAGACCCCGAGGTCATGCGCAGCTTCTACCAACGCTTGTTCCCTTGGAGATACCTCTTCCAGTGGCTCAACCATAGCCCGACCCCAACGAACGACTTCGGCCACAGAGAATTCGCCTTCACGCTACAGAACGACGCCTATCTTCGTTACCAATCCTTCGCAACCCACGATCTGTAAGCTGCACTGACCCACCCCTCCTGCTTCTCGAGCGCAACTGACCATTCCAGCCTCCGCAAAGACGTCCTGCGCCTAATGCCCTCCCGTTTCGAAATCGGCCCGGTCTACAGCACGAACCCTCGCGACCGCAAGACCCTCCGCAACGCAAGTGCTTTCAAACCTCTGGCGAAGGAGCTCTGCTTCGATATTGATTTGACGGATTACGACGACATCAGAACCTGCTGCGACAAAGCCAACATCTGCATCAAATGCTGGCAGTTCATTACCATGGCGATCAAGGTTGTCGACGTTGCGCTGCGGGACGACTTCGGGTTCAAGCACATTATGTGGGTTTACTCCGGAAGAAGAGGCGCTCACGCGTGGGTGTGCGATAAGAAGGCGAGGACGATGGGCGACCAGATGAGGAGGTCAATCGCGGGGTACCTCGAGGTCATCAAGGGTGGTGCACAGAGTGGAAAGAAGGTCAATCTTTGGCGACCTTTGCACCCTCATCTCGCGTAAGTCCATCACATGAGTGTTCTTGGGCGCTTTTCTAAACGAAATGAGTAGACGAAGCTTAGAGACGCTGAAGTCCCACTTCCAAGAGGACGTTCTGGAAGCGCAGGATCCCTGGGCGTCTAACGAATGCGCCGAGCGTCTCCTCCAGCTCCTCCCGGACAAGAACCTCAACGAATCCCTCCGCCAGAAGTGGGACGCCTCACCCGGCCGCCACTCCGTTTCCAAGTGGGCCGATATCGACGCGGTAGCAAAGAGCCGGGGAAACAAGAACCTCGACACAAAGGCTCTCCTCGAGGCCAAGCAGGACATCGTGCTCGAATACACCTATCCCCGCCTCGATATTGAGGTCAGCAAGAAACTCAACCATTTGCTCAAGTCGCCTTTTGTCGTGCATCCTGGCACAGGACGTGTATGTGTGCCAATCGACACCAAGAACCTCGAATCCTTTGACCCGCTGGGCGTGCCGACAGTGCAGGGTCTCCTCGCAGAGATCGATGCATGGAAGGGAGATTCCGAGGGAGACGAGAAGTCGCAGCAGAAGAGCGTGCAGGACTGGGAGAAGACGAGTCTCAAGCCATACGTCGAACAATTCCGTTCCTTCGTTATTGGACTGATGAAGGACGAAAGGGACGGGAAGGTTAAGAGGGAGAGGGAAGGGGACTATGGAATTCTGAACACTGATTTGATATGACTTGTATGATGGCCAGGCTTGGGAATGGGTCGGTGTTCTTGTCTTGTCTTCCAACAGCAATGGGGGTATTATTTCGATCTAATTATTGCCTTTGTACGCTGGCTACGATGCGCTCGCAGGCTCCTTCTTGCCCGCGTCTGCGGCACCCTCCGGCCGAGAACTTGTGGCATTCTCAGTTACCGTTTTCTGCTCGTCCACATCTTCGTCATTATCCGATTCGAATCTGTTGTTTTCGACCTCGCCTTCGCCATTCCCCTCAGCGGCAGGCGTGCCGCTTGCACTGCCACCCTCGCCCTTTAGATGCGCCTCCTTTCGCTTTGGGATAACACTTAAGAATGCCTTGGCCCAATCCCCAGTCTCCAACCACTTCAACATAATCTCTACAACGTGGTTCGTGGCCAACACTCGCCTGCTAGAAATGTTCATGTACTCTCCGATGGGCAACTTCGCAGTTTTGATGCCCATTTCCCGCGCGCGTCTGTGGCACAGACCCTTCTCGCGGTTTCGATCCACGAGGCCTCCAATCACGTAGCTCATGCCGGGCTCGAGACGCTCGATAGTATTCGGCGAGTCGGCGGAGAGGTAGACAATATTCTTCAGCGCGTCGACAGGTTCGGGCTCGGCGTCAGGTGTAGGTCCGTCCTCGTTTACGTCCAGAACAACAGCAGACTTCCTTTCAGCCCCATCTCCTGCCTTCGCCTTCAGCACGTCAACAACCTCGCCACCTCTCGGTCCATTCATCAAGCCATCCGCATCTTTTGCCGCCTCCACAAAATTCCCTTCCAGTAGCTTGACACCCTTCCAGCCATTATGCTGCCCCCCCAACGTCGTTTCGAACCGTTCCTTCAGCTTCCCGCCGTACGAGCTAACGTATAGATGGACGCGGTATTTTGCCTGTCGATTGTCCGAGTAACACCGCGTGATCTGACTGGCGAGCGAGACGAGCTCCTTCTCAAGCATGTACTTCTCAAAGTCGCAGTCGAGGATCAGGGAAACGGGAGTCTGAGTGGCGGGGACCTTGGGAGTCTTGCGTTTGGGAGGAATGATGATCTGGGAAGGCTCGACTCCCTTTGCTTCGGCGTCAGCGACGATGGCGGCGATTTGTTCGCGGCGGGCGGCCTGGCGCTCGTGGCGCTTTTCTTTGCGCTTGCGCTTGCGGTCTTCGCGTCCTTCTTCGAACGCGGCCTTGCGCTTGAGTTTGCGGAGCTGGTTCTTGGAGAGCTTCTGCTCCTCGCCCTCGCCGGGGTTCGTCGCGTCTGTTGCGCCTGGTTGAGCTTCGTCCTGCTGCTCCACCCCGCCACCTAGCGCAGCGCCGTTGTCGCCATTGGCGGGTTCTGGGGCGACGGAAGTCTCATCCTGGGTGACAATGACATTCTCGTGAGGTGTAGCCGTCTCGTTGGCTATGTCTGCGGTTGTGCTCGCCATCTTTGCGTTCGTGTAGTCCGCGATGACTGCAGAGTTTGTCATGCGAAGTGGGGGACTTCTCGGAAATTTTGGCGATGGTCTGCGATGGCTGACTTGGAACCGTTGCGTAGCTGCAGCTTGGGAAAAGGGCGCTAGACCGCTTTGGATGGGATGCGGGGCGGAAGCTCGACCGGCAGCTCGCGCTCTGAGCTGAAGCGACCCGCGGAGCATACCTTACCTAGGTAAGAGCAATTGAGGTGCAGTTTAAGCCAATTAGAAGAATGCCGATTCTAACGTGGATGAGACATTTACGAATTTATCGGCGTTCTAGGAAAGCAAGGCTATCAGGGCTGTCGATGTCATTCGAGCTGTATACCTAATTAGAGGCGATGTTCTGCTTGTGAATCCCTGTAATAATGCACCAAAATGCGCTAAGCTTCCCACTGCGTATGTAAGAATCCGACTTGATTTTGTAAGGTAGCTTGAGGGGTAGAGTGATGACGCTCGTCTCTCCCGCTCGTCATTCCCGAGTCTGGCAGAAAAAGTTAGGCGGTCGCAGACCACATCCATATCGGGGTTAGCGTTACCGCGTCGCGTCTTCCCGCTAAATGGCAGTCGAAGACGCGCCAACGGGGAGACCACTTTAACACCCGCGCATCTGGAGAGCTGTCTGTGGAAGGGCCGTACTCGCTGGCTGCACTCACTTTCCTCATCGAGGTTGTTCTACTTCTACCTTGTCTTTTTCGAGCTTTATACTCTTTCCACAATGTCTTCCAGACCCGAATTGAAGGTGTGTAACCCCGATACTCCATTTTTGGGCCAATTGGCTAATACGTCACCAGGTCGACGACGAGCACGGCTTCATCCGTTTCTTCAAGTCTCTCCCGACCGTCCACGAAGACACAGTCCGAATTTTTGATCGAGGCGACTGGTACACTGCACACGGCGAAGATGCCAATTTCATAGCCCGTACGGTAGGTCGTATAATCTTTACCGACCGCACTTGAGTGCGTGCTGACTCTTTTCTTAGGTGTACAAGACAACGTCTGTTGTGAGGACACTCGGCCGCGATGACAAAACCGGACTAGCTTCTGTGACGATGACAGTCACAGTGTTCCGACAGTTCCTTCGAGAAGCCCTCTTCAAAATCGGCAAGAGGATAGAGATATGGGAGAGCACTGGCGGTCGCATGAACTGGAAGGTCGTTAAGCAGGCGTCCCCTGGGAACCTGCAGGACGTCGAGGAGGACCTCGGCGGACAGATCGAGGCTGCACCCATGATCTTGGCTGTCAAGATCTCCACCAAGGCATCTGAGGCGAGGAGTGTTGGCGTGTGCTTTGCGGACGCGAGTGTGCGGGAGCTCGGCGTCAGCGAGTTCCTTGACAACGATCTATTCTCCAACTTCGAGGCTCTTCTCATCCAATTGGGCGTCAAGGAATGTCTCGTGCAGACAGACAAGGCCGAGAAGGCAAAGGACCCGGATATGGCCAAGCTGAAGCAGATTATCGTCAATTGCGGCGTTGCCATTTCGGAGAGATCCGGAGGTGAATTCGGAACCAAGGATATTGAGCAGGACTTGGCGCGTCTGCTGAAGGATGAGCGGGCTACTACCCTGCTTCCTCAGACCGACCTCAAACTGGCCATGGGCTCTGCCGCGGCACTTATCAAGTACCTCGGCGTGCTCCACGACCCGTCCAACTTTGGCCAATACCAGTTGTACCAACACGACCTCTCTCAGTTTATGAAGCTGGATGCGGCGGCTTTGAAGGCGCTCAACTTGATGCCTGGTGCAAGAGACGGTGCCAAGACGATGAGCGTCTATGGACTCCTGAACCACTGCAAGACTCCAGTGGGCAGCAGACTGCTTTCGCAATGGCTGAAGCAGCCGCTCATGAACAAGGATGAGATTGTGAAGCGCCAGCAGCTTGTTGAGGCGTTCGTCAACGACACTGAGCTGAGGCAGACCATGCAGGAGGAGCATCTTCGCTCTGTTCCAGATCTCTACCGTCTCGCTAAGCGATTCCAACGAGGCAAGGCCAACCTGGAGGATGTCGTGCGCGCATACCAAGTTGTAATTCGCCTGCCCGGCTTCCTGGGTACTTTCGAGGGCGTCATGGACGAGCAGTACAAGGACCCTCTTGATGACGCCTACGCGATCCCTCTGCGTGAACTTTCCGATAGTCTCGTGAAGCTCGCCGAAATGGTTGAGACTACGGTGGACTTGGACGCGCTCGACAACCATGAGTATATCATCAAGCCCGAGTTCGATGACAGTCTGCGCATCATTCGGAAGAAGCTCGACAAGCTCAAGAGAGATATCGACCAAGAATTCGCTGATTCAGCTCGCGACCTGAAGCAGGAGGTCGGCAAGAAGATCTTCCTCGAGAACCACAAGGTTCACGGCTACTGCATGCGCCTGACCCGTCAAGAAGCTGGCGCCATCCGCAACAAGTCAGGCTACCAAGAATGCTCAACCCAGAAGAACGGTGTCTACTTCACCACCAAGACTCTCCAGAGCCTCCGTCGCGAATTCGACCAGCTCTCGCAAAACTACAATCGCACCCAGAGCAGTCTGGTCAATGAGGTCGTAGGCGTTGCTGCGTCGTACTGCCCTGTCTTGGAGAAGCTTGCCGGTGTTCTAGCTCACCTTGACGTTATTGTATCCTTCGCTCACTGCTCTGTGCATGCACCATCCGAGTACGTCCGTCCTACAATGCACGCCCGCGGCGAGGGCCAGACCCTCCTCAAAGAGGCCCGACACCCGTGCTTGGAGGTGCAGGACGACGTACAGTTCATTACCAACGACGTCTCTCTAACGAGAGACAAGTCGTCGTTCCTTATCATCACCGGTCCCAACATGGGCGGAAAGTCGACTTACATCCGTCAAATCGGTGTCATTGCCCTCATGGCACAAATTGGGTGCTTCGTGCCATGCACCGAGGCCGAACTGACAATTTTCGACTCTATACTGGCTCGTGTAGGCGCCAGCGACTCGCAGCTCAAGGGCGTCTCTACTTTCATGGCCGAAATGCTTGAGACGGCCAATATTCTCAAGTCAGCTACCGCAGAGTCGCTCATCATAATCGACGAGCTGGGCCGTGGAACATCGACCTACGACGGCTTCGGTCTCGCCTGGGCCATTTCCGAGCACATAATTAAGGAAATCGGCTGCTTCGCTATGTTTGCCACGCATTTCCACGAACTGACCGCGCTGGCGGACGAGCATGCCCAAGTCCACAACCTGCACGTTACGGCGCATATCAGCGGCGACAGCGAAGGCGTCGAGAACAGCAAGCGTGAGGTGACTCTGTTGTACAAAGTCGAGGACGGAATTTGCGACCAGAGTTTCGGAATTCACGTGGCGGAGCTGGTCCGCTTCCCCGACAAGGTCGTGCGTATGGCGAAACGCAAGGCGGATGAACTGGAAGACTTCACTTCCAAGCACGAAGACCTTGGACTCAAGTACAGCAAGGCTGACATGGAGGAGGGAAGCACTATGCTCAAGGAGATTCTACTCAAGTGGAAAGAGGAGGTTTCCGCCGGATCAATGAGTAAAGAGGAGATGGTTTCCAAGTTGAAGGGGCTGGTCATGGCGGATGAGAAGTTACTTGCGAACCCCTTCTTCCAGTCTATCAAGACTTTGTGAGGGCTTGAATTGTGTTCCATATTGCTTTGGGATTGCACGGCGTTTGGTATGGATATGGATCCTGTAATGATACTGGCTCGCCTCAATATGGCTGTGGTTTACATGATTTGTGGGGCCCTACGTGTAGACAAAATGAACTGATTACGTCCAAGACTTTGACCAAACCATACGAGCGTGCTTGCGGGCGGGGGAGATTGGAGCTTAGCTGACACGTTAGCCAACGGTGCTGACGGTTTGAGGGGCAAGAACAAGGGTAAGAATGAGTGAGATCAGACGAGAAAAGATAGAACGGTGATGTTTCGAATCATGACATTGTTCATAAACAGCCTCTGAAGCTGAGTATCATCATAGAAAGGATGTGTAGGAACAAAACGCAGACGCAAACGTACCGTTACTGAGTAGGACGCACGCCAGGAGGCGCGCGTCTTGGGGATTACTGTAGGAAGAGTCTAGAGAAAATTTGTGATCCCTGATGACGTTCATTAGCTCTGTGCGTCAAGCCAAGTTGCTTCGTGGAAAGAGGAAGACAAATGTGCTTTGGGAATCAGAAGAATGATAGAACGGTGATGATTCGAATCATGTTTGATGTAATCATAAACAGCCTCTGAAGCTGAGTCTCATCATGGTAGGTGCAAGGGTCGTCTGGAGTGAGCAAAGTAGGAACTTACCCTCAACGTAGATAAAGCAGCGGACCGCGACGAAGCTCTGAGAGCCAACGGCTTGAGCCACTAGAAGCGCTGATTAGCTTTTGAATCGCAACGAGGTAGAAAAGACAAAAGTGGCCGGCAATTGCGGTTTCAGAAAGAAAGATAGAACGGTGATATTTTCGAATCATGGGTAAATTCATATACAGCCTCTGAAGCTGAGTTTCATCACATTGTGCTGAGGGGTCTTGCTGAGTCGGCTGGCTTACCATTGGTAACAACGCCGAGTCTGCTCGGGGGCTCGGTGCGGTTGGATATCTGTTCATCCGAGTCAGCTATCCTGCGGTGAAGCCAGGTTCGTGCGGATGATGTCTCGAGGGGGTAAATAATCAGAAAGATAATAGAACGGTGATGGGTCGAATCATGAAAGATGTGTTTTCATAAACAGCCTTTGAAAGCTGGAATCATCATGCCGGGGGGCTTGTTGGCTTGAGATGGATCGCCAACGTACCGAGGTTAAGAGCTAAGTTGTTGGGGGCTAGTGTTCACTCGACGGATCGAGGCAGAGTTCCTTGTCGAGGGTTAGCGACGGCGAAATTGTGAAAGTGTGCGAAGAAAGTTCGTGTGGAGGTAAATCAGACAAATAGATAGAACGGTGATTGGTCGAATCATGGTTAATCATAAACAGCCTCTGAAGCTAGTTTATCATCATGAAAGGCGGCGGGAATATTTGGAGACCAACTTACATTAGAGCGGGAATCGGCCTCATCTGCAACTGTCTTGCGGCTGAACAACCTGTACTTGACTGGATGTTGTTAGCAATTGCCGTGAGCAGGCAGCAAACAATTCAGTAGCGCTACGAAAAGAAATTCAGATAAAAAGATAGAACGGTGTTGAGTCGAATCATGTGGATTCATAAACAGCCTCTGAAGCTATGATATCATCATTGAAAGGCAGAAGTCAGTAATAAGCGTTAGACGTACCATCTGTGACGCGGTCGGTGGTGCGTCATTAAGAGACAAGCACACATCACGCGATAGCTACGCGACGAAAAGCTCAGGGAGCATTGGAAAAATAGTACAAGTCTTCCATTCCTCTAGCCGATGAGACTCCTCTTCTTGTGCCCACAGTTTTTCCCTCGTAGGCCTGTGTGTATGTACAAACGGGGTAGAAAAAAGAGCATGCCTCCGCTGGGCCGGGTGTTCGCTGGTGTGGTGGTGGGGGTTGATGTGGGGGTTTTCTTTCTTTACTCGACGGTCGCCTTGACGGGATTGATCTCGACTCCGTACTTCTCCTTGAGCCTCTCGGCCCTGCGCTCGTCGTAGCCAGGTGGCCGGATACCTACGTGAAGTCAGCTTCCACGCGCCCACGCGTGAAACCCCGGAGCAGTACATACCTCGGCCCTCACCAATCTCTGCAATGGTCTCCTCGATCGGACGTCTCCTGGCCGAGCGCATGGCAATCTTGTTGTCGAACTCCTCCTCGTCTAGCCTATCGGTCCATCCCCTCAAACGTCCACCCGTGAGGGTGAAGATCCCTTGCCATGCGGCGAAACCGGCGCCGAGACCGAGCACGACGGGCATCTTCTTAGCTATATCCGGCGTAAGTATACACTCCGTGTTTCGGTATATCCTTCAGCGACCGAGGGGAAGGAGAATAACCGTACTCGTTAATCCCAGAATAGAGCCAGCAACGAAGCCGGCGGTCGCGGTGTTCCACGCGTCATCCTTTTGCCTCAGGTTGCCCATCGCGGATTTGGTAAAGCCGTAGGCGCCGCCGCCGATTGCTGTTTAAACAGTCCATCAGTCACACGTTCCAATTGGCCTTCTTCCACCGCTTCGGAACACGCTTCGGAACACGCTTCAGAGATCCAAGGCAACTAACACATGACGGCGATGATGCTTCCGCTGCGAGTGAAGACGGACATGGCGCCGACATTCTGCTTTTGAAGAGCGTTGGTGACGGCGGCCATGAAGAAGCCGACGCCGCCCAGGGCCGTGGCGGCCGAGATGCCGGTCTTGATGGCATCCTTGGGGTGGTACGAGTCGTCGTGGTCGCCGGCCATGGTTGGTTTGGGGGGGCTCTGCGGGCCGAACACTCAATTGGAAAAGACGAAAGTTGGTGAGGGATGTTGCGGAAGTTTTGAGGTCGGGTTGAAGCTCCACGATAGGTGCTCCACATCTTGCGCTTGAGTCACGTGGTCTTTTCGGTATCAACCCAATCACAGTACAGGGAATGGTCAACAGGCGTTGGACGGTGAGAGTGGGACAGGCGCATGTTCTCACTTGCGCTCTTCTCATGCTGTTGAGTTTAAAATTTATTTCTCACCAGAAGCAGCGTTTTACTAGATCATGTCATGGAACCAGTGTTGTCATTCTCTTTAAAACGAGTGGAGCTCTGATTGGCTAACGCTACCTAACCAAGCCGAAGCCGCTGCCTCACCTCGGTCAGACTGATCAGCTCGACAAGCACGTGATAGATCACCTGCTCCATGCCTGAAATCCCTGCGAAGGAAGCCGCATCCTTGCATTCCATGTGATTCTAGCCACTTGTGTTCAGTGGCACATTGATTTCCCCGGCCGAGTCGGGAAACAGCGAGCAAGGTTGGTCCTACAAAGGCAGTCATTAGAAGCCGAACTTCAGGCGATACTTCCCTTTAGCTGCGCAAACGGACGTTACTCAAAGTATCTATCTCATTCACTTGGAAGGCTAGTAACGGGCGAGGCTGCTAGCAACTGCGTCAGCCGCCCACGTCAACCCCCCCCGCCACACCTGCCGCCCACCTTTTTGCCTTGCCTCACTAGCCAGGTCATCGACATTGGAGGGGTCACCTTCTAGAAGCTCGCGCTTTCCTAGCTGTGAAGCCCTCCTTCCCTGTCCTGGACGCATTGCATGAAAGCTGGCGTAATGTTTGCAGTCCTCTCCTTGGGACAGCTCTCAAACTTCCTGCTGCCTTCCAGGGTTTTTGTTGTTTACCCTTGCATTTAGATACCCAAAAAACTTTTTGTTGCCTCCGACTCTTTTCCGCTGTTGCCACGGCAAGCTGTTTGTCGCCGCTTTCGCCAGCCCACTTGATAGCTCAAACGGACGCCCACTCCGTTGGGTTCAAGCCTGACGACGAACTCGACAACACATCAAAACATCTTACGAGGTCTACGTAAGCTTTCCCTTCTGCATGCGTGGGCATCTTCTTCTTTTACTGACTTGAATCTATGCAGGAGCCCCTACCGAATAACTGCTTCTTCAACGACCGACCCATCGTGCAGAGGGCCGACGTCAGGCGAACGCAACACCGAAGAGAGTTACCTTGCTCTGCCAATACGATAAGCCGATCATATCGCCAGTGGCAGCCGAATCGAAGACGTCGATATGGTCACGACCGACAGCTACGCCATCATGTCCCCTCCGGACTCGCCTCCCGAGACTCAACATTGGGAGGGCCGCGCGCCTGATGTCAAGGAGAATATGACTGGCAAGTCGGGTGCGTAGTTGATGTCTCCCCCGCGGCACTGCGCTCGTATTAGCCCTACGTACCATGTCGTGTTAGGGGCTTTCAAACAGGGCATTGGCTAACCATGTCGCAGGTCGACTCGCCCCCAAATGGATTCATGATCTACTTCACTCCGGATTGGATGTCGGTTCATTCGCAAGCATACAATGGGATCCGAATGCGCGTTGTAGCCACCCAACAGCACAGCACACCCTAGTCCTGGTTGGCAACCAGAGCACTGCTGAAAGCAAGAACCCGGGTGTGCTTTCTTGCGTCTGTACTGTGTGTGACTATCACTTTATTATCAGGACGACGTGGGACGCAGATCGGGCCGTTAACTTGTGCGAACCGTTTCCTTATCACTTCCCTCCGAAGGAAACAGACTTTTATCTACATCATTTGGTCAATGTCGAACAATCGCCTCAGCATCATGACTTCACATCCGGTTACCACCCGGCCATTCGAGAATCTCTCATTGCTGTCCAGCACTTCGCTTGCTCGGCTCCTCAGTGCACCTTTCAGGTTACAGCGGAAATATCACGCCCTCGCCTCAAGCGTGAGTGGGTCACCCTTCTTACGGACCAGCAACGCATTCTGGACAACTTGGATCGAGCTCGTAAGCAGTCCCCGGAGAGGTTCTCAGATGCCAGAGACGACTGGTGCAGCAGCGCGCCCTCGACCCTCAACACGTACTTGAGAGATCTTCTGGACAAGCCCAATCCCCGCAATATTTCTCAGCGTAACAAGAGATTTCATGTTGTGTTTGGCGAAGAGTGCTATGAAATCTTCAAGTCGATCCAGTTTACGGAGGAAACCATTGAAAAAGAAGGCGTACCAGAGCCCGTCTTCGTCCCTCCAGCCCTGGAACCTGGCAACCCGTGCACGCCCACGAGACTCAATACCTTGCGCGCACTTGTGGAAGACATGCAGGCTGAAGCCGAGAGCCTGATTATCCGGAACGGTCGGTCGGGGGAAAACAGACAAGATGGCATCAGTCGAGTCTACAAGCAGCTTCAATGCTTGGAGTATCCCCAGAACAAGTCTGCTCCTCGAGCCTCTGAGGCGCATCGAATCCTGGGAGTTCTTCCCGACTTCAACAAAGCACTCATTTTTTACGCCTATCGCCGGCAGTCTGCCTTGTGTGAGCAACGACGTCCGGATTACGTCCAAGCCCTTCGTGACATTGCTCAAGAGACTGCCGACGAGGACTTTCAAACACGCGCAGTTCAGGAGCTCACCATGGTTGAAAGACTGCCAACGGTCGATAATCACGGTGCAGGCGGCGATCTGGAGCAACAGGCTTACTCCTTCTTCAGCCTGCAATATACGGCTTCCGAAGATGAGGTCATTTCTGCATATAATAAGAAGGTTGAACACTCGCCCTCGCAGGCCGATTTCGCGAAAGAAATGCTGCAGATTATCGGTCGCCATAGGTCCAACGACCGAATCTTCAATCATGCGAACGGCCCCATGGATCTAGCTTCAGCGTATCGCTCCCTTGACTGCGATTCAGCATGGCCAGATGAACATGTCCGAATGTTGTGCGAGGTCAAGGTATGTCGATGAGTCCTGATTCGCAGTCCTACTACTGACCTTTTCCAGATCAACAAGAACCCCGAGAACCATGACGTCGCTGTACAGACGCTCAAGGCCTTGGAAGCCATCGCGGCTGATAGAAACAGCGATGAGTTGCGAGAAGCGGTCATTGCACTTCGAGGAGGGTTCCAAGTGCCCGTTGAGGCCGAGCAGGGAGCGTCGCACAGCAACAACTTTGGAGAATCTGCCATCCCTCGCCTCGACTTACCCGCGGGTCTTGAAAACATCGGCAATACGTGCTATCTGAACAGTATCTTGCAATACCTAAGGACTGTCATACCTATGAGGGACTTGCTCGCTCATTATCCTGAACGTCAACTCGGTCAAACGGATAAGGATATCGATGATCGACTTATCGGGGGCAACAAAATGAAAATTTCAAGAGTGGAAGCAGCCATGGCGCGTGAATGTGGGTCATTTAGATGCGTGTTGTCGCAGATTTACTAACCCCGGCATAGTTGTTGAGGAGCTTCGCAAGTTGTTGGACGACCTAGACAGCACTAAGCAAACCGCCATCCGTCCTTCTCAGCGACTCGCCAATGCCGTTCTACTGACGCCGGATCAGATCGACGGGGCAAATTCTGCTGGAGGTAAGACGGGAGAGAAGAAAAAGGGAGACATAAAGACGGACGAGGACGTGGAGAAGCAGAAGACACGGGACGTAATGGGCGCCCAATTTCCCCTGCCTCCGCCTCCGCCACTGCCTGCACGTCCTGCTCCTGTGCCCCCTCAGAAGCAGGCGGAGCACGAAGAAGACACCGATATGATCAGTGTGACAGTTGATCCTGTCTCCGGCCCCGCTAGCAGCGTGAGCTCTCAAACGTTGGTCAGCGCGCCGGATGCTGCTCAAGAGAAAGACCATGATATGGAGGACAAGAGCGACATCAAGCTCGTCCGCATTCAGGCCAATGTGCCTGCAGATTTGTCTGCATCAGAGGCAGGCACGGAGAAAGATGCGCAGATGACGACGACAAAGTCCCAGGAACCCACGATCGAGGAACGAGTCCGCAAGCGTCTTGAAACTCAGGATAGGACCTCTGGAACGGACCAGCAAGATGTTTCCGAGGTGTTGGCAAGCGTTATCAATCGTCTCCAGGCCGCAGTAAAAGCAGAATCAGTCATCGTTGGTGGCACACAATGGGAAGCCATCATGGAGACGTTCTTCGTTGAGGTGGCCACCCACAGCAAGCAGCCCGGTCAAGAAAGCTTCAACACCAAGTCAGTCTGGGAGGAGGCGATCAGAGTCTATCCCGCAAGCATTCCAAGCACCATCTACGAAGGACTCAATCGAAACTTTGATCTGCAGCGAGTTGCCGGCTCTGATGGGAAAGACATCTTGCAGTATTCCTCAATCAAAAGCCTGCCGCCTATTCTGCATGTGGTCATACAACGGACGGTTAGTGACGGTGTCAACAAGCAACCTGTTGAAGTATCAGAGATGCTGTACCTCGATCGATACAAAGACATGCCTGAGAACTCTCATTCTTTCGAGCTCAGGCAAACGGGATGGAACTTGCAGCGACGCTTGGAAGAATTAAGCAACATCCCAAAGACATCGGCAGAGGAGCGGGCTAATTTGGACAAATTCGTCAACAAATTCGTGTGCGAAGAAAACGGCCAAAAAGATGACAGCGCTTCGCCGACGGCACAGGAATCAACTACATCGCTTCTTACCGACCAGCCAGCTTCATCGCTTAGCTTTGCAGGCGAGGACATTTCTATACCTGTCTACACTCCGGATTCTGAAACAAGCTATGTGAAAGTCGATCCGCCTTCAAAGATGAGTACGGAAGCACACGAGCGGATCAACCAGATGCGCGAAGAGGAAGTGAGACAGCACAAGGCAACACTGGATGAGCTATTTTCTGAACAAAAAGAAGAGGCTTACTGCCTTCACGCAGTCATCTGTCACAGCGGTAACCTTAATGCTGGTCACTACTGGGTCTGGATCCATGACTTTGAAGAAGACGTCTGGCATAAGTATAACGACGGCATTGTCACCAAGGTCGCGAGTACGGACGAGGTTCTGAAGACTCTGAATGCTAATGGCGACCCCTATGTGCTTTGCTATGTTCGGGACGAAAAGAAGTTTGACTTGGTTCGAGTGCCAAAACGCAACGTTTCACAGGACGCTGACGGCGATATCGAGCTCATCGATGCTCTCAAGCCGGACACTGACGAAGACATTGTTCTGGCGGATGCCACCGCACAACTGTAGGGGGTTGGCGGTGAACAATCTGCCAAATGGGCACGTCTGAACGAACTTGACGGAAAGTATGATGACGAACTTTCCGAGTATGGGGCAGAAGGCACGGGTTTCGACGGCGGGGCCTATCTCGCCTTCTTGTATGGCCTTATACAGACTGAGGAACACGAATTCCCGGACGACACAACCAAGGACGATGGAGTGGATAGGGATGGGGATAAGAGAGATGACCATAATGCGAATGCTGAAGGAGGTAAGCGAAGTGCTAGGAAGAGTCGGCGCCGATCGCAGACCGCTAAGTTTGTCAAGCCATCCCTCAAGCGCGCAGGGCTTCACGACGGTTTGAGCTCGACTGAGGTCCCGGGTGCAAGGGCTCGCAGAAGGAAGAGCGCCCCAGACCTTGTCTACTTCACGGGCGCATCCGAAAAGGGTGCGGAGAGAGAGAGGCGGTCTACCGATGACTATGAAGGAGGTCCGGGCAGAGAGTGAAGGGAGATCCTTGTCTTCTTGTACGGTTCTTAGGTTGACTTTTATCATCAAGCATGCACGGCGCAAAGCATGGCAGCGTACTCATCCAGACAACATAGCGTTCTGCAATGGAATACCCCTATTTTATACAAAACTGCCCTTCCTCAACAGAACCGCTGTTGGTCTGCACAACGTATCAAGTTGCACTCACCTTGACAAGCAAATAAACGATGAGATATGCCGCAACCTTCTACCCACAACATCTATCCGGTTGTTCTGCTGTGTTGTTGGCCCCACTAAATCTTACCCCAGGTTTTTACCAAGAAGTGCGAGTCGCGCAGGGCTTGGCCGATTGTGGGCGCACCAGCGTCGCAAATCTGTCACGCATCAACACCCGACCACAGTGCTGAGAACGCCCCTTTGGCTCAGTGGTAGAGCGTCTCACTCGTAATTCTTACGTACTATGAGAAGGTCCACGGTTCAATCCCGTGAGGGGGCATCCTTTTGCTGTTTTAACCAGTAGTCTTCTGGTTTTTTAAAAATCGAGGTCGTCCTTTTGCTGGTTTTATTTTAGAATGGCGCTGAATCTAGTCGGAAGAGTGTTAAGCTGCGGCATTTCTTCTTGCTTTAGATGGTAGATCTTACCGTGTTTAAAAGCGTTCTTCCCTCAACGACCACACGTTTAGTTGTCTGTTATGCTAGTGTAACATAGGTATGCAGCTTGGTTGTTAGCCATGTCTTGGCTCGCCAGCTAAGATCCCGCTCTATCAAATCTTTAATCTCTCAGGTTCGATAAGCTAAGCAGATAAGGTAGCCAGAGTCCTCTCGGCTGGCTGTATGCACCCCGCAAAAGAGATATGCCGACGTCATTCGGTCCAAAGGGATACATACATACATACATGTCTTGACATTGATTCTGCTTTTCCACAAACTCGCTGTCTGAAAGCATAACCGTGGGTTACGGGAGTATCAGCGATGAAGCCCCTCGTCCCAACGGCAGTTCTCTTGTTGGCGTGCGCGGCAGCGAGTCCGGAAACCCCATCTCGACCTGCCAGCTCAGAACAGGGCGTCCCTACTCTGGAACCAAACTACACGTCTCCGCTGGGCGTACAGTACATCAATCCCGCGACCAGCTACGACGTAACGGGGCCCTACAGTCTGCTCTCGATCGCAGGGCCGACGCTCTACATCGCCGGCGTTCGTGGGATCCATCCCTCGAACAACTCCCTCGCGGAAACCGGGTATCCCAGAATACGCCTGGCGTATGAGAACATGGCTTCTTTGGCTCGGTCTGCTGGGAGTGATTTGGTAAGAACACCAATTCCCCCCCCCCCCCCGTTTTTTCCTTTCTTTTCTTTTTACCCCCTTGTTGACGGTTGTCTGCCTCATCCCCAGACATCATGTGTTCGTCTCGTCGTTTACGTGTCGGATATGTATCGATATCGTCCGATTGTCAACCGGGTTCAACAGGAGCTATGGGGTGAGCTGAACACGACCGGCAAAGTGCAGTTTCCGCCGAGGACAATTGTCGAGGCGCAGAGGCTGAACGACGATGACATTGCCGAGGTTGAGGGGACCTTTTGGTTAGGTTGAAGTCGTCCAGGTGTATGTATGAAGTATTTAGAGACGCGTCGGCAACCCTCCGGCTGCTATACGTCACACTCGTCTGAGGTATTCGGTTTCGGTCTTGTCACATTGCTTCCAAGTACGGTAGCGCTACAAATTTCCCCGCCGGTATTGAGTATGTCAGCTTCGAAGAGAATAGTCCAACGATGAGGAGTCTTACCAAGTCTTGATAGCTGTGTGCTGAAGGGTTGAATGGGTCTGTTTGAAAGCTAGCCTCTGTGGACTTGACTTCCACGATTAGGAGGAAACCCACCCCACACCCCTCCTCTTCTAGACTGCAAGTGTCAAACGACTGTGTGGAGACGTCAGCGTCAAGGGAATCTGCCAATGTAACCTGCAGACTGGCATTTTGGGAGCGCGGGGACATCACATATATTACGGAGAAGTCCGCACCGACATTGCGCCTCGGGGGCCTTTTCGTCGCTGCGAGATTCAGGCGGAGACTTTTCTGCAAGATTCGATCACTACGCAACTGGCAAGATCAAGCCACTCCTCGAGCGCGAGATCCTCGGGAAAAATGACACCCTGCGGGATGTAGGTGAATGGTCCAGCATGCCAGATCGGTACAGCGCGGGTACCGACCCGCCGGATGGAAGAACCCGAAGCTACCTTAAGGAGTACTACTTGCGTCCATCGATTCAAAGCACAGAACCCTGCCTGCGCACTACGTAGCTGGGCCGAACTTGTGGTCTGATCTCGCAGGTGGCGTATGTCAGTCAGTCCGATTTCCTGGGACGGGATGATGCGTACGGGGTCCGAGTGAGTTGGTCATAGCGAGACAAGTCAGGACAAAAAGAGACGACACACGCGTACGACTGTAAGCTGAGTCGCTTCGAATATATCGAGTTGATTTATTGAGGCTAGAAAGGTATATGTGCTTATTTGAGATGCTTGTTTTGCACGAAACTTTCCCATATTGATTTGCAGTCTCCGCGAGTGGCCTGGATGCCCAGCGTTGAGGTACACATGTTCGTGATCATTGTACCCCAGTAGTCCTCTTAATAGTCCTATAATCATACATGTCCCTACTCAGCGTTGCTCATGTTTGGTGGTAATTCAATAGTCTCTTGTCGCGCTGCCCTGCTCATCGTCCCCGTCGTTGATGGGGATAGGCGGGGGAGGCTGCGGGGTCTGAGGTTTATGGCTGGGGTAGGACGCCATGTTGTCTTCGTCTGTGACAAGAGAATTTCAAGTTAGCTAGCGCTTGTCATCTCATCAACACCAAGAGCTACCCGTACCTGATACCGCGTGTAAGGTGATGATCGCTGATAGCCGTGCGAGCCAGAACGGAGGAGAAAATTCTGCCGTCTGCGGAAAGCGGGATGGCAAAGTTTATATGCCATTTCGGTGAATCAGATAGTCGGAGATCGGGAGATGCCCATGATCGGCGGGCGAGCGTGACGTCAGGCCACCATGATGCGTGAGTGCGACGACTTTGGGGGTGATCTAACTAGAGCACGGTCGTTGCTCGGACGGTTGGCGAAGGAGTTGTTTGCTTTTTTGTTTTTTTGCGCGAAAATGAGCTCCGGATCAGTGGGAGATGGTCGAGAGTTCATGAGTGTGATAGCTCGTGAATTGTTTGAAGGGTGTGTGGTTCAGGAGCTCGGCGTGTGAACTTGACGAAGGTCGGACGCAGATGGTGGGACGAGGGGCCGGGGGGGGGGGGGGGGGGGGGGGGGGGGGGGGGGGTGTCGATCTCGCATGGGCGGAAGCTGTTTGGCTGTGTCAGTCTGGAGATAGACCAGATAGACCAGAGCCAGAGAGACGGGCACAGCGGGATGTTGTCGTTTGCAAGTGGACCCCGGGCTTTGCGGGTTTTGATACAGAGAGTTCTTTTGGCATCCAGGATCAACGATGTTGACGCTGGTGGGGTAGACAGTACTACATAATTGAGCATGACAGCGCTCCCGTCCAGGTAACCTTTCCAAGACTACACAGTACTGGGTGTTTGTTTCTGTTGCATTCCCGCCGGCAAGTTCTTCAGAGAGATCCAAGTATGGCATCATGTGTTCGACGAACCTTCGTTGGGCCGGCCAAGCCATTCGGGGCGGCTGTTTCCACAGCCAGAAGTAACTGGCTCCCCTGAAAACTGTTCGTAAATTGCTAGCTCCCGGGTGATGATCCCTCGCCGACCCCGCTACAGCACTCTCAATAACCCCGGCCGCCTCGGGTCCCAACATCAGAACATCGGATTCTGAAACCCAACTGTCAAAAGCAGTGTTGCGAAGATCCTTCGCCTGAGAAGCGCAACTAAGCGGGATTTCTCTAGCCCCGAGAATGCGGAGAAGAACATGCTCAGAGCGCATCCAGCAATTGCAGGCCGTATCCGCCGCTGCGGTTGGCCGAAATGAGGATACCGTCAGAATTGAAGTCTTCCAATAGCGGATTCGGGTGATGGTTGTCAAGCTGGGATCGGCGGGCTTGACCAACAAGGCCATGAAGCTCAACAAACGGCTCTGTAGCAAAAGTCGACTGTCCAGCGGCAAACCTGTCCCTCCCTACCTCTCTTTTTGCCCCTCTCTGGACCCTTGCCCAGTAATCCCGCAATGTGGTACAATTGCATCATATAATTTGCTGTTGCCCGTGGTGGAAAGATGTGTCCCCTCCTTATCCATCTCTATATCTTCTCACTCATGACCAACCTGCCGTCTTGTTTTCTGTGACATTCACTAGAGCGGTTAAGCGGCTTGGATGGGAGGTAGGCTTAACCCCCAGTCACATTGCGGGTGGCCTGGTGGCTTAGAACAGGTGTACAATTAGGTTCCGCGACCATCAATCTGCCACCCTATCAAGCTTTCCCTCTATCAGAAGTGCTTCGCCAAGGCCTTTACCCCTCTCGAAGATGTGTAGCGGGGAATTTTCAAGTGACAACGGCGTGCTCACTTCGTCGTGGGCTATCGCCATTTTGGAGTTCGGTGATGGCTTGTTTGTTCGCTGGCATCGTCTGTTGAGAGAAACAGCAGAAGCTGGACAGGATAATGGGCGGTAAAACGACGACGGAGAGGAGACAAGAGCCCGAAGTAGAATTTTGCTAGAGGCGATATATGAATCTCGAGTCAGACCACGACCTTGCTGCAAGCCCCAAGCTTCGAGCTCACTCCCCCGTGCTGTCGGGGCTGGAGTCCTAGCTCCCGCGGCACCAAAGGATGGTGGGGTGATGTCTGCAGGATTCAGGGTTCCGAGTTTTTCTGCTTTGGCCCAAAAAAGCAGTGCTTTTGCATCAGCCCAAAAAAGCAATAAAAGCGTGATATTACACCAAACTAAGCCTAATTAGGCTAGCGTAAGGCTAACCTAACCTAATAATTATAGTTAGGCTAACTTTTAAGCTCTTTTTTCCCTCCTATAACACCACCTCTATTACTATTATTATTATTGCTAATAACGCTCTGCTATTATTATTATTATCGCTAATAACGTCGCGATAGCTTTAAGAGGCCTTAAAACTACTATTATTAAGCAGTCGTTTCGCCTATACTATAATTATAACAATAAGGACTAAAAAGAGCAGTATAAATACTATAGCTAGGTTACTATAGTTAGTATCTCTCGGCAGAGGAAGTATCTTAATCGCTACCTATAATACCTCGAATACTAAACCCGCACCTAACTACTAATTATAGCTACCCTTATTACTATAGTTATAGTTAATAATACCTTTAGAGACCTAATAGACCGGCTAAACTATTACGCTGCTCTTTCTATCTTTACTAATAGTTACCCCTTTACTTTCTATAAAGATAACTAGACCTGCGACTTAACTACGCTACTTTAACCTAGCTAGAAGCTGCTATCGTTATATAGCCTCCGCGAGGTATATTTACCTTATATCTATAATAACTACTACTATAAAGTCAAGGCTATTATTAAAGCTTCGCCCTATATTAATATAACTTTTAATAGCTCTAAAGATAACGCTAATAATTATATTATTAACGTCTCTATTATAATACCTAGTAGTATTACCTTCTTCTAGCATATATAGGTAACTACTAACCGCTCCTATAGCATAACGCAGAGCACCTAAGAGCTCCTTCCTATCCTTAAAGAGATCTCTATAGTTAAGGGTATTCCTAACCTTAAGCGGATTAATAGCTTTATAACTAATATAAATAGTACTATAAGGGCTTTATACTAAGAGATTACTCGTTAACTAGGCCTTAAGTATATTATTCCTATTCTCTATAACTCCTATGAGCTAAACCTTCTTATTAGCGATATTATAAAGCTATCTCTATAGCGACTAATTATCGAGAAGGCCTTAAGTATTATTAGTTACTTCTATACCTCACGGTTATAATTAGCCTAACTTTAGCGACTCTAAGTTACTATTTATAGTAAGCCTAAAGCCTTACTTACTTCCTCTTTTACCTAATAGGGAAGTATAGAGCGTTACTTATCGTTAGTATTCTATTTAAAGGGTACCCTCCTTAACTATATCTACCTCGACGATATTACTAGCTAGCGAGGCTCTATTATAAGGGATAGTAATACTAGTAGTATTACTATACTAATTAGTATTATTAGCAATAAATTTTTCTAGCTCTATATAGAGACTCTTATTAACCTACTTAGACCTATTAGTAAGGCTATTAAGACGTTAGAAACCGATCGATCCCACGCTAGTTATATACTTACCTATTAGGAGGGTATTTAGTACTACTACGAGGCGCGCCGCGCTACTAACGTATATTAAGTCGACTAGGTAAAGATATTTAGAGTATTCGACGCCTGCTGGGTAAAATAAATTACTAATATTAATATTATTATATCTACCCTCCTACCTTCTAATACGCAGCGTATATATAGCGATAATAAGTAGGTAGTTATATTTAATTAGCTAGAGAGATTTACCCTAACTACTACTTACTATAACGCTTATTATATCGAGATCCTTAACCTTTACGCAGTTATAGGCCTATTATTTAACCTAATAACCCCCTTTTAGGCGCCCGTATAGAGCCTACTTATAGCATAGAAGTATATATAAGTCTAGAACTTAAAACTAGCCCTATTAGCGCTATAAATACTAGGCTATATTATAACTTTAGTCCTATTAGAGAGAAGCTTTTTAGCACTTAATTTTATATATAATTCAGCTCGTAATCAATTAGCTCCTAAGATTACTAATAGGCTTACGTTTATATATATAAATAGTTAAGTGCTTAAATAGCTACGCGCCTAGGAGGGAGGGTATTTATAGCTATTACTATAGGTAATATAGGAGTCTCTTATAGAGGAGGAGTTAGTATAATTAGAGAGGGATATTCTTAACTTATATATAGGAGAAGCCCTAGCCCTTAACTTAGAGTTCGTTTAGAGCTAATTAATTTTAGTTTATATAGAGATTACTATAGTAAGCGAAATTTGCTTGCTCTAGCCTAAAAAAGCAGTGCTTTGCTTTATATAAGCCGAGAAAAGCGCAGCGAGCATTTGCACCTTCGGAACCCTGGCAGGATTAATACTCGGCGGGGTTTAGCGGGTGAGCAAGGGTGCTCGGCCTGCCAGGTTTAGGGCGGGCAGGGAGTGAGTGACATGGAGAGGGCTGCTGTTGAATTTGGAGCCGGCCGGCCTCCGCCCACGTCGTTGGCCATTGGGCGCAGTGCGCTGGCTGGCGAACATTGGACGATTCTCGCCTTGACCGGCTACCCGTGCCTGGAGACGGACAAAGTCCTTCTTTTCGATATTTGTCTTGTCATGTTCTGCTCCGCGCCGCTGTCACCGACGTTGCTATCGTTGTTGCTGATGCCCGACTCCCAATCGGTGGCCTGCTCTGAAGCAAGCGAAAGGGCGGGAACTGGTGAGGGGCTGACTGCGAGAGGCGGTTGTACGAGAAACGGTCCGAGAGGGTAGAGCAACAGGTCTTGGCTAAGCTCAACTAGAGAAAAGGAGGCTCTTTCTGCGGCGAAGGAAGAAGATTTTGCTGCATTCCGAGGTCATCTGGTTCAATGCCACGCCAAGTTCCGAATCGCATCTGGCGAATTCCCGCCGTTTTGGAATTCGGTCATCTCACTCCCGGCGATATGGTGATGAGGCCACTCAGTAACGAGGAAATGAGGCTAAGGTATCCGAGGGGAAAGGAAGGTTTATTCCTGGTTTTGGCACTAGGTCCATTGGGTTGGTGTTAAAAAGCAGAAGACGGAGAGCCCGGGAGCCTAGACAGAGCCCCTTAGCTGTAGGGCACCATGGGAGCCGTTCACGGTGGCCTCACAGCTGTCGCTACCTCAACGAGCATTAGCAGTTACCCAGGTGCCGAAGCCGGTCAATCTCAGCAGGAAGGCCTAAGGTACGTGCCATTCGCAACTTCCTTACCTGGAGTTGCTTTCTAATTGAGAATTCGGAGCCTCAGGGCAACGGCGGCCCGGAAACATGGCTTGCCTGGACCGCCACTCCTGGCGGTATCGGTCTGAGGTTCCCATCCTCACCCTCATCCACCGTGAAGTAAGGCACCTATCAGCAACGGCACGCCAACCTGACGCCTTCGCACCACGACCACCGCCTCTGCTTATTCATGCCCGAACCGCCCATCATGCACGCGATATGCCAATAATCCATCGAAACAACATTTCTCCCATCTAGTGAAGAGACAGATAGGCAAGATGAACATCCAAAATGACGCGGACAAGAGCACAAAAGTCACAGACGTGGGGCATAAGGTGACGTCGGCTACATGTCGGCCGGTGCCTTGGCCGCAGTAGATTCGCTTTCCAAAAATCAGACCACCTTTTTTCCAACCATCCTCCCATGCACATCCACGCAGAGATCAACTTTCAAACGCCAACCACATGCAACGTCAACCCGAAATTCCTCAGCTAACCTGCAGTCGTGCATGCTCACCTCCAGAAACCCCGGCCCCGGCCTGTCACATGGTAGACACATCCCGGAGCAACCAGAAAATGCTACCACGTACCAACAAATAACCCACGACTCTCCAGGATACGACGGACTATGTCACGAATGATATGGACCACCCCCCACGTTGCCAGCCCGTTGGACTCTCCCTACATGGCCAGCATCATGTTCCAGAAACAATCCCAGGGTGGCCTTCACATCTACGTACCTGTCCCGTTTCTTCCTAAACCCCCTACCAGTGTGTTCTTTCTGCAACGTCCGCAACCTTCGCCTCCTGTCCCGGTCAAGCCCGTCAACATGGGCTGATAGCGCCCGGACCTGCGTCGTGCTGGCTTTCCGCCTGCTTCTAACCCTGAGATCAGCAACATCAGCCAGGGCGCCAAACCCAAGTCTGGCCTGAGTTGCCCGCCCGCCGAGCGTTCCTGGGCTGAAGCAGCGCAACCCATCTGTCAGCTGGTCTCTCTCCTCTTGACATCTTTGGCTTCGACAAAGAGGTATAAAGACCAAGCCCTCTCAAGCCACATCCATTTCTTGTCTATTTCCAAACCATCAACCTCAAGGCATCTTGGCCTAAACCTTTACATTACCTACTAAACCATCAATTACACAACTCCCTACCTTGACAATGGCAGACAAGGAGGTCGAGTCCATCAGCCCTTATGGCCCAGCTCGGTCAACAGTCAAGGGCGAGCCTCTCTCCCAAGAGGAAATTGAGAAATACAACGACTTCTGGAAGGCCAGTCTGTATCTATCTCTGGGTATGATCTACCTCAAGGAGAACCCACTTCTCAAGGAGCCCCTCAAGGTTGAACACCTGAAACTGAGGTTACTCGGTCACTTCGGATCCGCACCGGGCCAAATCTTCACCTGGATGCACTTCAACCGCCTCATCAAGAAGTATGACCTCGACTCAATATTCATCTCCGGCCCCGGCCACGGTGCTCCCGCCGTCCTCTCCCAGTCCTACCTCGAGGGCGTCTACTCGGAGGTCTACCCGGAAAAGTCGGAGGATGAGGAGGGTATGCAGAAGTTCTTCAAGTCCTTCTCCTTCCCCGGTGGCATCGGCTCCCATGCTACCCCGGAAACTCCGGGCTCTATTCACGAGGGTGGAGAACTTGGCTACTCCGTCTCCCATGCTTTCGGCGCCGTCTACGACCACCCCGATCTCATTGCTCTGACCATGGTCGGCGACGGTGAGGCTGAGACTGGTCCCTTGGCCACTGCTTGGCATAGCACCAAGTTCCTCAACCCCATTGTCGACGGTGCTGTCTTGCCAGTTCTGCATCTGAACGGCTACAAGATCAACAACCCCACAATCTTGGCCAGAATCTCCCACAAGGAACTTGAGAACCTGTTCCTCGGCTACGGTTGGCAGCCATACTTTGTCGAGGGTGACGACGTTAATACCATGCACCAGGCCATGGCTGCCACTCTCGAGCACTGCGTCCTTGAGATTCGGAAATACCAGAAACAGGCCCGCGATTCCGGCAAGGCCTTCCGCCCATTGTGGCCCTTGATTGTCCTCCGCAGCCCCAAGGGCTGGACTGGACCTCGCAAGATCGACAACAACTACATGGAGGGTTTCTGGAGAGCCCACCAAGTCCCCATTCCTAATGTTGCCTCTAACCCAGAGCATCTCAAGATCCTGGAGAGCTGGATGCGCAGCTACGAACCTGACCGCATCTTCAAGGATGGCAAGATCTCCGAGGATCTCAAGTCTCTATGCCCAACTGGCCAACGCAGAATGAGCGCGAATCCTATTGCGAATGGTGGTGTACTGAGAAAGCCGCTCAAGCTTCCCGACTTCAAAAATTACGCCATCAAGGTTGACAAGGCCGGTGCTACCAACGCCGCCAGCATGAACAACATGGCTGTGTACCTCAGAGATGTCATTGCCCTGAACCAGAACAGCTTCCGTCTGTTCGGTCCTGACGAGACCGAGTCCAACAAACTCGGCAAGGTCTACGAGGCTGGCCAGAAGGTTTGGATGGGCGAATACTTTGAAGAGGATGCCAACGGTGGCAACCTCGCCCCCGAGGGTCGCGTCATGGAGATGCTTTCCGAGCACACCTGCGAGGGTTGGCTCGAGGGCTACATTCTCACTGGCCGTCACGGTCTGCTCAACAGTTACGAGCCGTTCAGTAAGCGAACTACCCGCGTGCACCAGAGACATTGCTAATCAAATTCAAGTTCACGTCATTGACTCCATGGTCAACCAGCACTGCAAGTGGATTGAGAAGGCCCTCGAGGTCGAATGGCGCAACAAGATCGCCTCCCTCAACATCTTGTTGACCGCCGTTGTCTGGCGCCAGGACCACAACGGTTTCACCCACCAAGATCCCGGCTTCCTCGACGTCGTCGCCAACAAAAGCCCCGAGGTCGTCCGCATCTACCTCCCGCCCGACGGAAACTGCCTTCTCTCCACCATGGACCACTGCCTCGCCTCCTCCAACTACGTCAACGTCATCGTTGCAGACAAACAGGAGCACTTGCAGTACCTCACCATGGAGAAGGCCGTCGAGCACTGCACCAAGGGCATCGGCATCTGGCCCCAGTTCAGCACCGATCAGGGCGAGGAGCCCGACATCGTCATGGCCTCCTGCGGCGACATCTCCACCCACGAGTCTCTCGCAGCCATCGATCTCTTGCTCCAGCACTTCCCCGAGCTCAAGATCCGCTGCGTAAACTGCGTCGACCTCTTCAAGCTCATCTCCCACGAGGATCACCCCCACGGCCTCACCAACGCCGAGTGGGTGTCTCTCTTCACCGACGACAAGCCCGTCATCTTCAACTTCCACTCCTACCCCTGGCTCGTCCACCGCCTCGCCTACAAGCGTCCCGGCTCCGTCAACATGCACGTCCGCGGATACAAGGAGAAGGGCAACATCGACACGCCCCTGGAGCTCGCCATCCGCAACCAGACCGACCGCTTCTCCCTCGCCATGGACGCAATCGATCGCATGCCTCTCCTGCACAACCGGGGAGCTTCTGCGCGGGAGTCCCTCCGCAACCAGCAGATCGCCGCCCGCAACGAGGCCTTCGAGACCGGCATGGATCCTCCCTTCCTCAAGAACTGGCAGTGGACCTACAACGGCCTGTGGCAGAAGACCGTTTCCAAGATTTCCAACTAGAGGGGCGGCCCCCCCTCCCACCATAGAAACTACTGGATTAGATGAGAGATGCTTTGCACGGTTTTCATGTTTAGGCGTTGGGAATCGGTAAATTTTGGGATTTCGTCTCAGCCGCATTGAGGTTTGAAAGAGGTAGGAAAGTCTAAACAAAACGATCGCATCACTTTATCGGTTCGATATATTCTTCTTTCGAACACATACCAAAAAACAATATGGACCTACAAATATCATGACTTCGTGAACCAAGACATAGCGAACACCTCTGGTATTAACAGAATGAAACAAATGGAAAGGTGTCTTTTTCCTTGGCGCGTCGCGACGCATCACACAAATTAACCTGCTACAGGAGATCTGGTATCTAAGCAAACGAAGAAGAGAAGTAGAAGTGGTGGGGGGAAGGAAGCGATCGATCGGCCAGAGAAGCCAAATTACAAGACGCATAATGACGAAAGAGAAAAGAAGGACCCCCGACCATTTGTTCCTAGAATAATACTCGGACACAGCGCGCACACGCGCTATCTTTGGGGCAAAAGAAGAAGAAAAAAAAGGGCGAAAGTCTCCAGACGCCGTGTGGGGCACAGACGCGGGAAGAGAGGCAGCTGCAAGCTCAATCTTGCATAACGCGCTGCGTAAGCTATCGTTCCTACTCCCGTGCTTCCTGCAATGCGTAAGGTAATCTCAAGACAGTAGGAAAAAAAACCTAGTGCTGTCTCCATCCCGAGTCTAAGGAACTAAACTCCTATCCCCTCCGCGGGAGGTAGGCCGCCCCCCCCCCCACCTCAAAAAAAAAAAAAAAAAATCGAAACACAATTGCCGCCGCCCCGTTCGCTTCTCGTACAATGTTGGTGCATGTCATGACGTTTCGTTAGTAGGTATTTGGCCCTCCCCCCTTTCCGTCCTCCAAATGCTGCTGTCGCGATTGTGGGCACATCCCGAAGATGAGGTCAGGCGACGACGGTACATGGCGCAAATCTCGTCCTTTCCTCTGCCGGGTTGCACAGTTGCACATGACCTGGCCTGACCGTGCTCGTCGCTCACCAGCATCTCAACTTTCTCCATATCGAAGGCCCCTTCAACTTGCCACCTTCTAAACTCGGACCCCGTACACCGGGCGCGCGCTTCTCGTTCTGTTCGCTGCCGGCCGGCAGCGGGCTGAGCGGCTTCGTCATGCCTCTCCGGTCCATCTCCATGTTCTCGTTGACGCCCATCTCAGCCAGCCTTCGCGCCTCGACCACGCGCCTCACGATGAGCGCAAACGTCTCCTCGATGTTGACCTCCAGCCGAGCACTCGTTTCCATGAATCCGCAACCCCTCCTCCGCGCCCAATCCAAGCCCATCGCAGCGGGGACGGCTCTCGATTCTTGCAGGTCGCACTTGTTGCCGGCGACAATCTTGACGGGCGGGACGGTCTTAGCGCCCGGGCCTCCTGTGACGGTATCGCGGTACGAGGTAGGGGAGATGCCGGCACGCTTTGCGCGATCTGCGTTATCGAGACGTGTCTCTGCCTCCATGTCGATGAGGTCGTTGAAGTACTGCAGAGCATCGAGTGAGTCGCGGGATGTGATGTCGTAGACCAGCAGGAAAGCGTCGGCGCCGAGGTTGGAGGAGGCCCACATGCCGCGGTACTCCTCCTGGCCTGCGGTGTCTGTGAGGGACAGGTGGTAGTTGTGGCCATCGATCTTGCGGGTGATGGAGTAAGAGTCCTCGATAGTGGGGTCATATTCGGAGGTCCATTGGGAGCGGACGAGGCGGAGTGTTATGGACGACTTTCCACAGCCTCCATCGCCGCAGATTGTGATTGAGATTGGTATCGGGGGTCGTTGCGAGGTTGACATTTTGGCCGTTAGCTGCTGCGGGTTCCTGGGTGTTTGGTTGTAGTAAGCCTCGCGGGGGAGGTTTAGGGAAATTGTTTGATACTGATCGCGTGCGCCGTTGGGGGAAGGTTCGCGACTGATAAACGGTGCGGTTCGCTTTGTGGAACAGGTTTTGCAGCTTTGTCGCAGGGCAGACAGCAAACAAAGAGCTCGAAGAAGCCAAGCCTTTTGGGCGAAGAATCGAGAAGTTGGGGAAGAAAGAAGGCGTTTGGCGGGTGATTAAGGCAATCCAAGCAGCTGGCGAGAGACCACGGAGGCTAAGTGCGCCTGGCGGTGCTTGGTAGGTAAATTGGACGAGCTGAGATAGCCTTAGCTGGGTTTCGGCTCCCAGACGCCGCACGCGCGGTTCGACCGTTTTCCCTCTTCCAGTTAGGAAGGCCGCGGGGGCTTGATGATTGTGAGAATAAAAAATAGCACAGGCTGAGGAGGCGTTTTGCAGTCGGACGAAAGAAGACTCGTTCGTTTGGAGATTGGATGTAGGGTATGACGAGTGGAGAGAAACAAATGATATATACGCGGTCTGTGTGGCGAGCAGCTGTGGTGTTCTTTTTTCTTTTTAGTCAATGGCTTTCGGTGAGTCGTTCGTGATGGTTTTGGGGAGTTTGCGGAGCGGTAGTGGCGGAGTTTTTTTCGTTCGTTGGGGAGTCCGTATTGTTGCGCGCTAGACAAAGCGATTGCGATGCAAGAGGTATTCGTATGAACCAAGTGAAACAGCCTGCTTTCTTTTCGTCGCGATGGAGGCTGTTGCGCAGTTCGTTCAGTTAAGGTGGATGCAGTTGACAGGTGAGTATCGACGCTGTCGTGGGTGAAAATGGGAGCGAGATGCAGTAGGTCAGATGGGAATTCTGAGGTACAACGGTGTTGGTTGGTTGGTTGGTGCTTCAGTGGTGGTGGTGGTGGTGGTGGGTGGTGGCAGTCGGCCAGTGGGATTGGATGTGGCCCGGCGCGCAGGTGCACGAGGGGATGCGCTTGCTTTTTGAAGATAGGCGCAGGTAGGTAGCTGGAGGTCGGTGGTGCTGCAGTTGCGGTCGCTGACTGCCGTTGTTGCTAATTACGTCGACTTTCTGGATTGATGGATGAAAGTTTGCTGTTGTTTGGGGGCAAGAAGGCCAAAAAAAAGTAAATAATGCGCTTCCTAGTCCATAATAATCCAGCTGACGACAAGGCAAAAGAGGCGAAAAGGCAAGAGACGGAGAAAAAGAGAGAAAAAGAGAGAGAAACACGAGAGGCAAGAAAGCAAAGACAACAACAGACCAAACGAATGACCGATATGCCTTTTGTTTGTTCTTGCTGTCCGCGTGGTCGGTCGTGCGCAACGCCCCCGTCTTGCGGTTGGGGGATGAAGCCTGTGAGACGCTCTGATGGGTGCTTCTCTTGGGTTGCGACTCGGACTGCTGCGCGGCTCTGTCTCGGCGGCGGTGGATTGTGGGATTGTGGAGGCCCCGGGGGCAAGCTTCACGGAGGGGAGCTCCTTGCACCTTGCAGTCAGTCTCTTTTTCTCTTGCAGTTCCGACGAGACTGGAGCTGGGGTTCGCGTGGCGAGTTGGGGCTGCCAGACACAGATGTCGTCGCGGCTTCCTGAACCGTCGGCTGCGTGCGTGTATATGTGTGTGTTTGTGTGTGTGTGTCCGTATTTGCGTGTTTTCAAGGTTGCGTGTTTTCAAGGTTGCGTGTTGCTGTTCTGCGGGCGTGTTATAAAAACAACTATGCCGGTTCTCCTCCGTCTCTCTGTTGACTGTGTGGAGAGGAGGTCAACGAGATATGACGACAAAACCGCCGCTTAATGTATGGAATGCTTCGCTGGAGCTTCTGGAATAATACCAGGACCTTGCACGAGAGAGGAGGAGATGCCAAATTTGCTGTGCCCGCCTGCCCCCTTTGTCCCGCGCATACGAATATGCCAGTCTCGTGTCTGGCAATAATTCGATTGATCAATTTTTTTTTGTTGGTCCCCTTCCGTCCTAATTTTGTTTTTTCGTCGGAGGGATGGGGGGTGGCTTCTTTTCTGGAGATGTCGTCCCTAGCAGTTCAGGGTGTCGCTGCCTGTGCTCGACCGGGATTCTGTCGGTGCGCGGACTCGCAGCCGGGGGGTTTAATGAGATTGCGGGTAAGTAACACCAATTCAGTGAAGTACATGTGTTTCTGATATGGATCTGAGAGCGAACAAGTCAGATCCTCCTACCGATTTGGATACTGATATCACGAAATGAGCGTGGACCTCTGCAATCCAATATCTGCAGCAAAAAGAAAGCCTCAGTGAGTGGGGGTGAACTCAATCCAAAAGACACTTCATCATCATCATCCAATTCCCCCTTTTTTTTTCTTTTCGCAGTCTCGAGTTGTCAACTACCCCCCCCCCCCCCCCCTGTGAAAGTCAACTCGGATGAAGTCACACCTGCGTTGGAAAACCTTGTCGCTTACGTGCATCCTGTGTGGACGAAATGTTAGCAGCCACCTTATTTTCGACCTAAAAACCGCCACGCGCGAACATCCCCCGAAAACTCAGCCTCCGAGCCCAATTGTCAATCACATTCCCAACCTGCCCGTGGGCCCAGCTTCCAGTTGGTGGTGACCCGCCCCTGAATGCGGCAGATGATCGTCCCCAACGGCCCAGGAACCAGGCGCCGCGCACCAGGAACAAATGATACCGTTGATGAATTTCCTAAGCTGTTTAGCTCGCGCGATCCTGCTCGGGCACGGCTCGTTGGTCGTTGATGCCCTACAGCAACGCTGAGAGTTCGGTAAATCGTGCCATCCGCGAAAAGAGAGAGAAAAATTAAAGATTTGCTTGAATGTGCACCGCTCGAGTGGTCATGGATGCCCCGTCTTGGGCGTCTCCAGAATCCGTCATACAGAACCAGCATATCTTCCTCGGCCGATGTCTCCCACTCCCGACGAGTTGATGCCGCAGGGCTACACTGGGTGCGTGCAAGGGGACGAACACCACCGTCGACCTTCCAAAGGCGGCTTAGTCCAGAGCAGAGGAAGTACGCCGGTCCGGTATGACGGAAACTTGATGACGCTCTTCCCGTCGCATCGTCTTGGCCCCGATTCCCTGGCTCCATGGTCGATGGGCATGCGAGTCTGCTCGTGAGAGATGCTTCCTCATCATCTTCTGGCATCTCTTGTGCCTGGTTCTCGCATGCCGTACCTCGTGTACCACTGGGATGCAGTGTTGCACATGCAATCATGCGAAATCAATTCGGTTTGTTCCATGGCAGGCTGTAAGCCACCGCGTCAATATGCAGCAGCAGTCGGCCCGCTAGCTTCTGCTCGGGCTGCCTGCGGTCGAGTAGCATGCACGGGAAGACGGCTGCATGCAAGCCTACGGAGTCGTCCCGCAACAGCTCTCTTCTAGTGCCCAGGGTTCCGAGTTTTTCTGCTTTGGCCCAAAAAAGCAGTGCTCTTGCATTAGCCTAAAAAAGCGATAAAAGCGTGATATTGCACTAAACTAAGCCTAATTAGGCTAGCGTAAGATTAACCTAGCCTAATAATCGCAATTAGGCTAACTTTTAAGCTCTTTTTTCCCTCTTATAATACTACCTCTATTACTATTATTATTATCGCTAATAACGCTCTACTATTATTATTATTATTACTAATAATATCGCAATAGCTTTAAGAAGCCTTAAAACTACTATTATTAAGTAGTCGTTTTACTTATATTATAATTATAATAATAAGGACTAAAAAGAGTAGTATAAATACTATAGCTAGGTTATTATAGTTAGTATCTCTTAGTAGAGGAAGCATCTTAACTACTACTTATAATACCTTGAATACTAAACCCGTACCTAACTACTAATTATAGCTACCCTTATTACTATAGTTATAATTAATAATACCTTTAGAGACCTAATAGACTAGCTAAACTATTATACTATACTTTCTATCTTTACTAATAATTACCCCTTTACTTTTTATAAAAACGACTAGACCTATAACTTAACTATACTACTTCGACCTAGCTAGAAGCTACTATTATTATATAGCTTCTATAAGGTATATTTACCTCGTATTTATAGTAACTACTACTATAAAGTTAAGGCTATTATTAAAGCTTTGCTCTATATTAATATAACTTTTAATAGCTCTAAAGATAATACTAATAATTATATTATTAATATCTCTATTATACTACCTAGTAGTATTACCTTCTTTTAATATATATAAGTAACTACTAACTACTCTTATAATATAATATAAAGTACCTAAGAGCTCCTTCCTATCCTTAAAGAGATCTCTATAGTTAAGGGTATTTCTAACTTTAAGTAGATTAATAGCTTTATAACTAATATAAATAGTATTATAAGGGCTTTATACTAAGAGATTACTTATTAACTAAGCCTTAAGTATATTATTCCTATTCTCTATAACTCTTATAAGCTAAACCTTCTTATTAGTAATATTATAAAGCTATCTCTATAATAATTAATTATTAAGAAGGCTTTAAGTATTATTAGTTATTTCTATACTTTATAGTTATAATTAGCCTAACTTTAGTAACTCTAAGTTATTATTTATAGTAAGCCTAAAGCCCTACTTATTTCCTCTTTTACCTAATAAGGAAGTATAGAGCGTTACTTATTATTAGTATTCTATTTAAAAGGTACCCTTTTTAACTATATCTACCTTAATAATATTACTAGCTAGCGAGGCTCTATTATAAGGGATAGTAATACTAGTAGTATTACTATACTAATTAGTATTATTAGTAATAAATTTTTCTAGCTCTATATAGAGA
>JAVHLU010000448.1:0-59468 GCA_036785755.1 Colletotrichum ledebouriae
TATAAAGCTAAGGATTATAAATATATATATATATATATATATATATATAAGGTTATTGCTATTATTAGAATTTATATAGATTTTTAAAGTATTTATTCCATGAAGGAAATACGTTTATAGTTATTATGTTATGTTTTATAGTTATTAAAGTTTTATTAAAGAGATATTATATGGGTATATAACTATATATACTATAGTTATTTATTAAGGTTTATATAAACCTTATAAGATTATTATAGAGTTTTTAAGATATACCTTCGGTATTCTTACACTTAACATAGCTCATAATAATATAGTTAATAGCGCTATAAAACTAACAAGCCCCTATAGCCTAGAAAGTTATATACTATAGTAGTCTATCTTATTAGAAGCCTCTATAGCCTCCTCTTCCTCTACCTCTTCTAAATCCCTAGTATTACTAGTATTCTCTTTAGTAGTCCCTATATCTAGCTTATAGGTAAAAGTATTACTATTATTAGTATTAAGTCTATAAATAGTCCTAAGATTATTATTTATAAGGTTTAGTAGCTTCTATAGTATTTAAATTAAAAATATTATCTCCTTAGCTAGTAACTCTCTTAATAAGGGTTAAGATATCTATCTTATAATTAGCCCTATTAATATTTAGGGTCCTAAAGTTCTCTATAAGAGAGTTAATAATTAAGCTAGTAGTCTAGGCTATAGAGGGTTCCTTAGCCTTAGCCCTCTACCTTATTAGAATTATCTTTATAGGGACTTAAAGTATTATTATTAGTTTAGGCTTAATAAGGCTAGATAACTACTAAAGTTCCTAGTAGGTAGTAAACTATTTAATTAGAGCGTCTTTTATTATAACTTACTACTTTAAAATAACCTTAATAAGCTAGTAGCTAAGACTTTAAGCTATAGCTCTTATAGCTCTCTCTAAAAATAATAATAAGTAATATAAATAAGCTTAGTATTAGTAAGTTCTAGGTCTCTATACTAGATAGCTCTCTATTAAAGCTATTAAATAGTAGTAATTAATACTATAACCTAGGAAGGGTTATTATCCTCGATATAAAATCCTATAACTAGGTTCTAAAGGTCCTTATTAGGATCTTAATAAGACTTTAGGTCTATAAATCCGAATTAGTATAGAAGTCTCTCCTTAGCTTCCTTCTAGGTCTTAGCTTTACTAATATAAGATTTTACTATATCTTAATAGTTACTAGAGCTATATATATAGACCTCGTTCTTTATATCTTTATTAGTCTTATAATAAAGCTTTAAAAAGCTCTTATAGTTAGTAATAAAGTTAGAGATATTAGTACTAATAAACTTAGGCGCTCTAGTTAAATAGGGAGTTATTACTATAATAATAGAACGTCTTATAAGAAGATTAGTAAGGGCTATAATATCCTAATTAAAATAACTTCCTTTAGGGGAATATAGAATACTTAAGGGCGTTACTCCTATCCTAGAAGTAGGATTTATAAACCTATTTATATTATTATTAGAGGCTAGCTACCCTATAGCACGAGGTTATATCTCGCTAAACGAAGCTCTTATAAATCTCTCTTTAAGCTATTTCCCCTTATTAGAAGAGGATCTAATATTTAGGTTAGCTAGGGAAGAAGAAGATATAATACTTATAGGTCTAGAAATATTAAAGTTAATATTATATAGTTAAAGTAATAGAGTATTATAGTTAATAAAGTAAAGTTATTATTATAATATCTTCTAAATAGAAAGATAAAGTAAGTAGTTATAACTTTCTTTAAATAAAATAAAAAAGGAAATAATATAAGCTAAATAACTAAATAAATATAGGAAAGGTCTAGCGATATTAATCTTATTACTCTAGGCTATTTTAGATCTACGTTAAGTCTTATTACTTAATATAGAAGGGTCTTCCTAATAACGCTCTTATTTTAGAAGAATTCGTAGCTTCTCTATATTAATATCTCTCTAAAGTTAGCATATCACTCTTAGTAGTTAGGGCTATAATAGTAAGGGGTTTATTAGTCTCTAGTTATTAATCTAGTTAATCTCGCTATACTTATTAGCTTAGCAAGACTACTAATCTCTATATTAGTATTATATATAGCTATCTTAGCTATAGTAGCTATAACTCGCTAGTTGAATAATAGTAGTTATAATAATATATAAGGGGGTAAGGAAAGGAATATACTCGCTAGAACCTACTAATAATATAAAAAAAAGAGAAAGGGAGGATTTTAGGGTCTATATCGTTCCTACCTTAATTCTATAAGAAAGCATAGCTATTACTATTCCCTTAGAACTAAGGTAGGTTTCTAAATATCTTCCTCTCTTTAAACTACGTTTTTATCGTTATTTATATTATTATTATTTATTACTTATAAATTTCCTAAGTTATTATTATATTCGAAGTAGATTAATTACGTCTATATATATTAATAGCAGGGTTATATAGATGTAGCAGAGGCACCTAACTCTCTAAGAAGCCTATAAAGGCTATTAAAAAGAGCAAAAGGATCCGCCTCTAGGTACTATTAGAAAGGGCTAGAACTAATAGGAACTAGAAAGATAATAAATAATATAGCTCTACTTATAAATAAGTAAGAATATTAAGAGTAGGCTTAAAAGATATATAGAATAATTTATAGATCTAATTAAAAGAGATTATCTAAATTGAGCATAGATTTACTAAGAAAATACTAAAAAACGAGGTATAAGGTTATTAAGGTACTAATTATAATAATATATATACTATCCTTTAGTCTACTACGCTCCTCTCTTCTACGCTTTACTCTATAGTCTTCCTATAACAGGTCCGTGCGCTAAGGGAGTTTTCTAAAAGTTATATAGCCAAGTCTATCTTATCCTATCCCAGTATATAAGCTATAAAAATAAAAAGCTACTTATTAGTATAGCTTATAGTATACTTACCTTCTATTTTTTATTATCTATCTTAGTATATATGGCTCTACTAAGAGTAGGGGGTATATCGAAAAGTATATATTAGGAGGAGATTACTATATAAGGGTATTACTATACTATTTACCTATCTCGTAATTATCCCTATTATAAATCGTAATAAGAAGAAGTATTTCTTTAAGTATATAATAAGTACTTATTAGTATATTTATACCTTTATTAAAGTTAGATAGAGTTAGCTATAACTAGATATAGTAAATAGGACCTTAAAATATAATATAAGGCTCTTATTATCAAGGACTACCTATAAGCTTTATAGGACCTACTTGCGTATCCTCTTTATAAGGTACTTATAGATTCTAAGTAGTATATAAGCTAGCCCTTATTATTAAGGACTATCTTTAAGCTATAAAGGACCTACTTACGTATCTTTCTTATAAGGTACTTGTAGATTTTAAGTAGTGTATAAGCTATAAAAATAAAAAGCTACTTATTAGTATAGCCTATAGTATACTTACCTCCTATCCCTTATTATCTCTATTAGTATATATACTAGGATAGGATAGGATAGACTTAGCTGCGCAACTTTCGGAAAACTCCCTTAGCGCATAGACTTATATATTATTAAAACTACTATTATTTAACTAGCAAGTAATAGCTAATATAGCTAAGATAGCTATATATAATACTAATATAGAGATTAGTAGTCTTACTAAGCTAATAGGTATAGCGGGATTAACTAGATTAGTAACTAGAGACTAATAAACCGCTTATTATTATAGCCCTAAGTACTACGAGTAACGTGCTAATTTTAGAGAGATATTAATATAGAGAAGCTGCGAATTCTTCTAAGATAAGAGCGTTATTAGGAAGACCCTTCTATATTAAGTAATAAGATTTAAAGTAGATCTATAATAACCTAGAGAAATAAGATTAAAGTAGCTAGACGTTTCCTATATTTATTTAGTTATTTAGTTTATACTATTTCTTTTTTTATTTTATTTAAAGAAAGTTATACCTACTTATTTTATCTTTCTATTTAGAAGATATTATAATAATAACTTTACTCTATTAACTATATAATATTAACTTCGACATTTATAAACCTATAAGTATTATATCTTCTTCTTCCTTAGCTAACTTAGATACTAGATCCTCTTCTAATAAGGGGAAATAGCCTAAAGAGAGATTTATAAGAGCTTTATTTAGTAAGATATAACCTCGTGTTATAGGGTAGCTAGCTTCTAATAATAATATAGATAGGTTTATAAATCCTACTTCTAGGATAGGAGTAATACCCTTAGGTACTCTATATTCCCCTAAAGGAAGTTATACTAATTAGGATATTATAGCCCTTATAAATCTCCTTATAAGACGTCCTACTATTATAGTAATAACTAGCTATTTAACTAGAGCGCCTAAGTTTATAAGTACTAATATCTCTAACTTTATTACTAACTATAAGAGCCTTTTAAAGCTTTACTATAAAACTAAGAAAGATATAAAGAACGAGGTCTATATATATAGCTCTAGTAACTATTAAGATATAGTAAAATCTTATATTAATAAAGCTAAAACTTAGAAGGAAGCTAAGGAGAGACTTCTATACTAATTCGGATTTATAGACCTAAAGTCTTATTAAGATCCTAATAAGGACCTTTAGAACCTAGTTATAGGATCCTATATCAAGGATAATAACCCTTCCTAGGTTATAGTATTAATTACTACTATTTAATAGCCTTAATAGAGAGCTATCTAGTATAGAGACCTAGAACTTATTAATACTAAGCTTATTTATATTACTTATTACTATTTTTTAGAGAGGGCTATAAGAGCTATAGCTTAAAGCCTTAGCTACTAGCTTACTAAGGTTATTTTAAGGTAGTAGGTTATAGTAGAAGACGCTTTAATTAAATAGTCTACTACCTGCTAGGAACTTTAATAGCTATCTAGCCTTATTAAGCCTAAGCTAATAATAACGCTTTATATCCTTATAAAAATAATTCTAACGAGGTAGAGGGCTAAAGCTAAGGAACCCTCTATAGCCTAGATTACTAGCTTAATTATTAACTCTCTTAAAGAGAACTTTAGGACCCTAAATATTAATAAGGCTAATTATAAGATAGATATCTTAACCCTTATTAAGAGAGTTACTAGCTAAGGAGATAATACTTTTAATCTAAATACTATAGAAGCTACTAAACCTTATAAATAATAATCTTAAGACTATTTGCAGACTTAATACTAATAATAGTAATACTTTTATTTATAAGCTAGATATAGGGATTACTAAGGAGGATATTAGTAATACTAGGGATTTAGAAGAGGTAGAGTAAGAGGAGGCTATAGAAGCTTCTAATAAGATAGATTACTATAGTATATACCTTTCTAGGCTATAGGGGCCTACTAGTCTTATAGCGCTATTAACTATATCGTTATTAGCTACGTTAAGTATCTTAAGGCTAGCTAGAATAGGGTCTATTATTATATATCGCCCTATTACTTTATTAGCACCCTAGATATAAGTACTAAGGTTAAGATAGGCATTATTAATAAAGGCTATAACTATAAATCAACTAACGGTTAGATACTTTTAAAGTATATTCTAATTAATAAGGATACCTTTATATATTATATAGTTACTATAAGTAAGTTAGTAGAAAAGTAGTAGCTAAAGCTTCTAGAGGAGGTTATAAAAGTTATTAGTTATAATAAGATATACCCTAAACTATCTATTAGCTTTGCGAATTTATTAAAGGATATTACTTAATTATATAACTTTATAGATATAATATTCTTTAGCTTTAAGGTAAAGAACTAGTATATTAACCTAGTAGAAGATATTACTACTATAGAAAGAGGGAAAACTAGAGGGTATTATATAGAACCTTATAATATTTATTATTACTAGGCTCTCTAAATATTAAGACCCTCCTATTTAAATTACTTAGAGAGTTATAGAGCTCCTAGATAATAGGGAAGACGCTAAAGACGCTATATTACTAGACGCCCCTAAGGAATAAGTTAAGTAGTAGAAATAAGATAAATAAGATAAGCCTTAGATTTAATATAATAATTTATAGACTAGCTATACTCTTACCCTTAAGCTATATAGTAAAAGAGTAAATAAGAAGGTAGCTATCCCTAAAGCCTTCCTTTATTAGAACTAGCCTAATTAGGATAGAATAGTCTATAACGCTATTAAAGCTATAATTACTAAGTATAAAGATAGATATAACTTAAAGGTATAAGAGGTCTTTATTCCTACTAACGTTATACTTCTAGATTAATTTAATAGGACTAGAGAGAGTAATAAAAAGCTATTGGAATAAATAAATTAATAGAATAATAATAAGAACTATTCTAAAGGCTAAGCGACTTTAGCTACTATTTCTATAGACTTACCTAAGGATTTATAAACTAAGGCTATTTAATTTAACTACTATATAATTAATCCTATCTTTAAGATAGGCGCTATAATAGAAGATTAGGATTTAATATTACTTTTACTACTAAGACGTATTACTATCCTAGACTTTATTATAACCTACTAGTAGATTACTATTACCCTCTATAGCCCTGCGAATATATTAATTAGGGGGATTATTAATAGTAGCTCTACTATTAACCTTATTAGTAAAAGTTATATTAAGCGCCTAGGCTTATAGAGCGATATAGGTAGGATAAATATAGGGATCTGCGGGATTACTAATAGAGAGCGGAGAACCTAATTCGTAAGCGTAATTATAAATAATATTTATATTAATAGTAATTAGATTTAGGATATTAGCTTTTTTATTTTCCCTAAAAATACTTATAATAAGGACCTAGTACTAGGAGCTCCTTTTATCTTAAAGACTTAAATAATATTAGATTATATATAGAACTAGATTATTAGAGTCCTTTAGTCTAGGAATATTAAGATTAATATCCCGCTATTATCTTATATACGAGATTTAACTACTTAGTTCTTAGAAATTATTACTAAGATAGACTACTTTATTTCTTCTTAGCGTTAATATACTCTCTTATCTCCTATAGAGGAGGGGAAATAGAGGCTATTACTAATAGACCTAATATAGTAATAAGCTTAGACTTTATAGGAGATAATTAATAAGTTAATAACGCTAAGAATAAGGAAGAGTTAGATATAATGCTAAGGAGTATAAGCATATACTAGGATAGGCCTCTAGCCACTGCATAGTGATTTTACCTGCTTAAGTGCAACAGACCTTCTAACTCCGCGCCTCCTAACAATACATAGCCTTTAGTTATATAATTATAACTCTCCTAACTATAGCCGCACTTATATATACCCTACTAGATAGCCTCATGATCTTTAACTTTATATTAATAATAACGTGGTTTTTGATTATTTAAACTACGAAACTATTAACTTTTCCTCTCGCGTACTACCCACGCTGCTATTAAATACTACCTCTATTACCGCTTTATCCGCTAGAAGTTATTACTATCTTTATTATGCTATTATTAGTAATACTCTCTCTATATTAAAGCAGTCGGCATAAGCTATACTTACTAATATTCGCCTAGGCCGCCTAGGCCGCCTCTACCTTAGTAATATAGAGGACTTACTTAAAGAAGGGCTACTCTATAGGGTATATAATAACCTATTAAACTTCTATTACTAAGTTTACTTACTTAGCTCTAATACTATTATACCTTATAGAGTCCCCTATAGGGGTATTAAGGTAAGCCCTCTTAAGGGCTATATTAATAATATGCTCTCTATATATAGCGGAGTAGTTAATAAAGGAGCGGGTTTTATTAATTATATCGAGGCTAAACTCTCTAGTAATCCCCTCTATATTATTTATACTAAAGGGTATGCTTCGCTCAGGCTTAGTATATTTATATATAGGGTCTAGTACTAATATAGTTAAGGGATAAGGATAAGGATAAGGGAGAGGTATAAAGCCCTACTTATAGTAGAGCTTCTTATGCTTCTAGCTATAAGAACCTCTTAGGAAAGACCTCTCTAGTTAAGGAGTTACCTCTTATATAGTAGCGTTTACCTTTAGTACCTTGCTAGAAGGTTGACCTTTTGGGTTAAGGAGTTATCTCGTATAGTAGCTTTGCTATAAGAGCCTTAGTAGCCCGTTTAGCTCTGATATAATTAGCCCCGGTATAGCGCGCGTCCGACTTTATATAGTAATATTTAGAGGGTTTATTTGCAAGTAGTAAGAATATATAGGGTTCCTATATTATTTTCCTTAACTAGTAGAGGGTATAGGTTAAAATACCTATATAGTATTTCCCGAATTATACCTGCGAACTAGGTGAATTTGGTATAGTCTTTTTGCGAAGGGGCTGCGGCGTAATTCCGAGCTCAAACCCTTAGCTATACCTTCCCGCTACCCTATTTATAGACTAATTAAGCGTTTATACTTCGACTAGCTTTAGGCCTTTCTACCTACTATATAGGTTAAGCTTATTACTCTTATTAAGACCCTAATGCTAACCTAGAGGGTTCTTAATTAGGATTTAGTAATAATAAAAGAAGAGGAGGTTTAAATATATCTATAAGCCTTCCTATAACTTAATAAGGATAGAAAATAAGCTAAAAAGATAATTAATACTTAATATAAGAAGACTACGGAATCCTATAATAGTTAATATAAGAGGGCTTTAAAGAAGGAGAGGCTAGAGGTAAGTAATTTAATACTAGTATTTAACGTTAAGGGCTCTATTAATAAGTTATCTATTAAAAAGCTTAACTACTAATAGCAAGGCCCTTTTTATATCCTTTTACAAGCTCTAAAACCTCTATTATATTAATTAGTAATATTAATAAGTAATAAGGTTATTAGAAAGATATTTAGTAGAAATTAACTTTATAAATTTATTTAAGCTTCTAAAGGGTATTAGGAACTAAGTAATTTAGATATTTATAGATCTAATTTAGAAAGGAACTTAGTAAAAGTCTTCCTAGTACTAGGGAATAAAAAGTATAATAATTATATACCTAAGGAAGGGGAGGAGGAACCTATAATACCTAGGGAAAGTAACTAAGAGGAAGAGGAGGATTTATTATACTTAAGAATATAATTAAAATAGTATTTAAAGGATTTAGAGAAAATAATTAAAGCTTTAAAAGCTAGATAATAACTAGTTATTAAGATTCCTTAAATACTAAAGGAGAACGAAAAGGAGTATATTAAGATAGATAATCTAGGGGATATAGAAGGTTTTTCTTATTATAACTTATTTTAATTAATAATTTATAAACTTATTCTAATTTTCCCTTCCTTTTATCTCTTAATTTAAAGGTTTAAGATTCTAAGGATAATATTCCTAAATTTTAGGGATAAGGGTAAGAGATAGTATTAGTAACTCCTTACTTATTTTAAGTATACCCCTTATTACTATTTAATATAATAATAGCCTAGATAACTTTAATATTTATTAGTAGTTATAATAGGGTAATTAAGCCTAGGAAAGTATAAGATCCTTAACCTCCTAGTAATAATACTAAAGCTACCCTTCCTTATTAAATAAATATAAGATTAATAACTTAAAGATAAGAGAGAAGAAGAGAAAGGGAGAGAGGGTATGAAAATTATAGTTACTAGCCCCTAGTAAAGATATTAATAAACTTTTCTTACTCCCTCCCTTTTTCCCTAGAAAAAATTATTACTAAGATTATATTACCTTTTATTAAAGAGAAAGAGAAGGATATTTATAAAAAGGATTATATTGATTTTTATACCTAGATATGCTTTACCTTTAGCTTTATAAACCTATTTATATAATATTCGCCTTCATTTCTTATTAAAACCTAACTAGCTTTTTATTCTCTTTTCCCTTTTTAGCCCCCCCCTTATATATTATATAAATATATCTAGAAACCCTATTCTCCTACTTTAATTTATAATATAAAGCCCTAAGTAGTCTATGATTTCTATAAGGTTAAACTCTAGAAGTAGCCCTATTATAAAAGAGTAATAAGAGCATATAAACCTAGCTTTAGGATAATATTCCTAAGCTTATTAATAGTATTTATTATAAAAGAGCGAGAAGTTAAACTTAGCTATAGCTATAATTATAATATCTACTAGAATTTAGGACTATAAGATCTCCTTAATACTATTAAATTCTCTACTCCTCCTTACCTTATTATTATACTTAATTCTATACTTATAGCGCTTATAGATACTTAGATTATTATATAAGTAACTCTCTTAAGTTTTATAAAAGAAGTAGTTAATATAAGGAGTACCTAGTATTAAGATATACTTAAAATATAGTTTATAGATATAAATATATAACGCAAGGTTCTTAGTAGTATAGGCCTGCTCTTTATAGTAAATATAGGGTACTATATTATAACTACCTTAGGATTAAATAAATAAGCTATATATAGCTATTACATACTAAAAGACCTTTATCTCCTATAAGCTAGTAAGGAAGGTAGTAGAGGTATAGATAAAGACTTAATAATAGAATTCTCTAGACCCCTTAGTTACTCTAAATATTTATTTGAAGTCCTATTTACTAAGATAAGCCTTCTAGAAAGCTAGCTTTATTACCTTAGTAGTCTTATTAGAGAATATCTATAATATAAAGGCTACCTCTAAGTATTTATTACTAGGGATATTAAGTTAGAGCTAAATAAGGCTTATAACTAATAGGTCAAAATACCTGTATAGTGTTTCCCGAATTGTGCCTGCGAACTGGGTGAATTTGTTGTAGTCTTTTTGCGAAGGGGCTGCGGCGTAATTCCGAGCTCAAGGCTTATAACTACCTAAGAATTATAATTATTAGCTAGAGGGTATAAGGATATTAAAAAGAAGGAAAGGAATACCTAAAGTTAGTTATTAGAGTATTAGATAAAAAGAGGTTTATTTTTTTATTTCATTTTAAATATAGGGATATTAAGGCTAAGGACCTAAAGGGTTACTATATATAGGAGATAATAAGGGTGAGGTTAATTAGTAATTTTATTACCTAAGATAAAGAAGTTATAATTAGCTATAATAAGAAGATATTATTTATAGATATAAGAGAGAAAGTATAAAGGGGTTAAATAAAGATTAAGGTAGCTAGCTGAAGGTAGTTATTATAAGGGGGAGAAGTTAATAATAGAGGATAGAAGAGAATATTTATTTAATTTATAACTAGGCTACTCGTTTTAATAGCTACTACTAACTATTATCTCTTTTATTCTTTCCCTATATATAACTACTCTAATTTACTATTCTATTTATTATAGGTTTTTTATCCTAAGTTTATTTTACTTTATTAAAGCTAAGGAGGGTAAGGGAGGAGAGTTAATTATTCCTTTAATAAGCTACTAATAAATTACTATATTATTAAAGTAATTAGTAGATATAAAAGCGCACTCCTTACCCTTTAAGCCCTCTAGTTTCTCTCTCCCCTTTATATATTATATTTACTTTTAAACTTAGTTTATCTACTAACTATATAATCTTAATAACTATACTATAGCTCCCCTCCTTTTTTAATATTACTTCTATTTAGCTCTTTAATCTATAAATTACTCGCGCTTTCCCCTTATTAACTTTTCTCCTAATATATTATAATAGGGAAAGTTATTTATTATAATAATAAAGTATTAGATATATAGATCTAGGAGTTAAGATCCTTAAACCTTCCTATCCTTAAAATTATACTTTTAATAAAGCTTATACCTAATAAACTAAGTATAAGTAGGTTTTAAGTATAGGGATAAAATAATAGAGATATCCTAGGGTTTAGACCTCCTAATAAGCTTAGTTACTAGCCTTAGCTAAATAAATATAATATATACCCTCTGCTTAGGATAGATAATATCCCTAGTTAGATAGACCCTTTTAATATAGTATTAAAATATATCCTTATTAAATATTAGAATAAGACCTTAGAAGTAGTAGAGGAGATAATTCACCCCTTATACCTATAATAAGTTATAGCTAGTATATTTAATACTATTAGTATACTTAAGATAGTAAATCCGATATATACTAAGGATATCTTAGTAGTTACTCGCTATATTATAAGGCTTACTAAGCCTAGCTAACTACTCTACTATAAGATAGTTAGAGGTATAGAAGAGGATTTTAAAAATAGAGATATAAGGGATATTATAGTTACCCAAATTAAAGCTAAGTCCCCTAATATACTCCTTATTTATTTATAAGCGCCTAAGTCTACTAAGGTAGTTATTATAGGTTTATTAATTAACTTATAAGATAAGAGAAACTAGTTTTATAATAATTAGTAGTTAAGGAGAGGAGCTAAAAGATAACTATAGATTCTAATATTTATTACTAAGAGCTTTCTACTAAGATATAAAGCTAAGGAAGTTTTAATAAAATAACTATACCTAGTAAAACCTTAATATATAGACCCTCTACTATAAGCCTCTAGTCTCTATTTTATTAATTAGCTTAGGTTTTTTATATATATTAGAAGCCTAGTATCTCTAAAGTAGCCTATTAAGATAAGGTATTAAGCTTAGATTAATTATTTATTAAAGGCTTTTATTAATAAAATACCTCCTAAAGGATATTAGATATAATTAAGAGTAGATAGAATTCCGCGCGATTAATATTTTAAATTAAGAGATAAAGATATTAAGAAAAGGATAGCTTAAGAAAGTATTAAATATTAGATAGCTAAATATACCCCTTAATTTATAAACCTAGAGGTTTCCTCTTTAAATAGGATAGATATTAACTTACTAATACCTATAGATATTAATTTATAAACTAGTCTACTATTTCCTATTAATCTAGAAGAGTTAGATAGAGAGGAAGGATTATTAAAAGAACTAAATATTTAGAATAAAGAAAGAAGGAATAACTATAAGAAATAGAAAAGGAATTATAATATATAATACCTAGCTAACTTTATAAAGTATCTTAACTACCCTAGGTTTATAAAACTATTTATATCGCCCTACTTAGCCCCTACTACCCTAAGAGATATTATATTTAGCCTTATTAATACCTTAGTAGGATTTAATACTATAAGGCCTAAAGGGAACCCTATACTAAATAGAAATAAGCCTATACTAATAGTCCTATAGTATATATAATAGAACTAAGAATCTATAAATTACTTAATAACCTAGTATAATAGAGGGTTATTTATTATAACTTTAGCCTAGGTAGAATATTTATTAGACCTTTATAATATATAAGGGAAGCTAATAAGAAAAGAGGAGTTAGATAATTTAGAGGTTATAGCCCTTTTTATATTTATAATTAAGGGCTACCCTTATAATATCTATATCCTAATTTATAAGCTAGCCTAGTAACTTAGGAAAGAAATTAATAAGGCTTCTATAGAGCTTACAAGAGAAGAAGCAAAGAATCTCTAGGATATTACTAGGGCCTTCTTTCTACTAAACTATAATAATTATTACTAGGCTACGATTTTTATAGATTAGTTAACTAGCTACTACTTCTATTATAACTCTATATAGGACTAGAATAGTAATTAGCGCTTTACTAAGGCTATATAGGACCTTAATACGTAGTATTATAAGATAGGAGCCCCTCTATAACTCTAAAAGCTCCTATTAATTAATACCTATATAGTTAATTTAGTTTAGTAGAGGGATAGATTTATATATAATCTCTAATAAATTAAATAGGCTAGAGCTCTAATTTAAGAAGGATTGCTATCTCTATATTTTAGTAATATAACCTTAAGTAATAGCATATTATTCTCTAACTCTAAAATCCCCTTAGTTACTTAATATATATCTATAATTACTATAGAGGTCTATAACTTTATTATTTATAGTAGTATAGCTCTATTAGATACCCTACTAAGCTAAGAAAACTTTAAGAAAGCACCTTTCTTCTCTTTATACCCTCCTACTCCTTTACTTATAAATAATAATATAGTAGACTTTAGAAATAATAATAATATTACGCCGTCTCCTATAGTAGATATTCCTTAACCTATTTATAGATTATTAGTATTATCTAGGTCTGCTTTATTTAAAATACTAGATAATAAGCTTAAATACCTTAGATATTAGCTTTAGTTATAGGTCTTATAGACGCTAAGTCGTAGTATAACTATTAAGCTATACCTAAGAACTATATTAATAGATATACTATTATATCCTAAGAGGCCTAGTCCTTTAAATAAGTATAACTATAGCTATATAGACTATATCTAGTAGAGGGTTAACTAGTAGAATTAGATTAAGTAGAATACGCCTAAGGTAGTATATTATTATAACTTCTTATACCTAGTATAATAAGGCAGGTAGTTCTAGCTATATTAAGGATTAGAGTAAGATAAGGAGTATAATAAAAAGGAAGAAGTAATAAGGCTATTATTAAGATATCACTTATAATAGAAGATAGTTAAACCTAAGGGACCTTCTTAATAATAAGATCGCCTGCTTAGAAGATATTATTAATAAATTAGATCTATAAATAGAGTTTATTTACTATTTCTATAAAGTAATTTTATTTATTTTTTAAGACTCTCTTTTATAATATTATAAAGAGTCTTAAGGGGATAATTAGAATAGGATAGGATAGACTTAGCTATATAACTTTTAGAAAACTCCCTTAGCATATAGACCTATTATAGGGAGACTATAGAGTAGAGCATAGAGGAGAGGAGTATAGCAGAGGAAAAGATACTATTATTATTATTATAGTTTATACCTTAATAACCCTATACCTCGTTTTTGTTTTAGTATTTTTCTTAGGGAATCCGCGCCCGATTTAGATAATCTCTTTTAATTAGATCTGCGAATTATTCTATATATCTTTTAAGCCTACTCTTAATATTCTTACCTATTTATAGGTAGAGCTATGTTATTTATTATCTTTCTAGTTCCTATCGGTTCTAGCCCTTTTCCAATACCTCTAATAAGAGTAAGAGGTATATAAAAGACTAGATATTAAGAGGAGACTACTATATAAACAGACTACTATACCATTTACTTATATTAAATACTAGATGTTATAGTTAATATCCTATTCAAAAGGCTATCTCTTTCCGTTAGTCTTATAGTTATATTTAGTCTTTTCTCTACCTTACTTTCTACTATTTCTCTTATATTATCTTCCCCCCCCATACCCCTTAATCCTAGAAAGGGCTAGAACTAATACGAACTAAAAAGATAAGAAATAATATTACTCTACCTATAAATAGGTCAGAATATTAAAAATAGGCTTAAAAGATTCATTAAGCAATTTATAGATCTAATTAAAAGAGATTATCTTAATTAGGTTTAAATTCGCTAAGATAAATCTAAAAAACGAGGTATAGGATTATTAAGGTACTAATTGTGATAATAGATAAATAATACTAAAGTCCGCTATATTCCTCTCTTTTATACTCTACTCTATAGTCCTCCTATAATAAGCCTATATAGGCCTCTACCTACTATATAGTGATTTTACTTGCTTAAGTGCAATAGACCTTCTAACTCCGCGCCTCCTAATAATACATAGCCTTTAGTTACGTGATCCTTTCCTAACTATAGCTACACGTATACGTACCTATTATACTAGATAGGCTCACGATCTTTAACTTTATATTAATAATAACGTGGTTTTTAATTATTTAAATTATAAAACTATCGACTTATCCTCTCGCGTACTACCTGCGCTACTAATACCCCCGCTATTACTACTTCGTCGGCTAGTCCTCTTATTCGATCGGGTTAGCTAACGCCTTCGCAGCTATACTATTATTACCAACGCTCTCTCTATATTAAAGCAATTAGCGTAAGCTATACTTACTAATATTCCCCTAATAGGCCGCCTCCACCTTAGTAATATAGAGGACCTACTCGAAGAAGGGCTATTCTATAGAGTATATAATAACCTATATAGCTTCTACTACTAAGTTAGCTTACTTAGCTCTAATACTAGTATACCTTATAGAGTCTCCTATAGGGGTATTAAGGTAAGCCCTCTTAAGGGCTATACTAATAATCCGCTCTTTATATATAGCGGAGTAGTTAATAAAGGAGCGGGTTCTATTAATTATATTAAGGCTAAAGTCTCTAGCGATCCCCTATATATTATTTATACTAAAGGGTATACCTTGCTTAGGCTTAGTATATTTATATATAGGGTCTAGTGCTAATATAGTTAAGGATTTATTATAGGTTATAAGTATACCTAGGACTTCGTAGATAAGGATAAAGAAGAGGGAGAGGTATAAGGCCTTGCTTATAGAGCTTCTTATACTTCTAGCTATAGGAACCTCTTAGGAAAGACCTCTTTAGTTCAGGAGTTACCTCTTATATAGTAGCGTTTACCTTATTAGAAGGTTAATCTTTTAGGTTAAGGAGTTATCTCGTATAGTAGCTTTTATAGCACCTTACTAGAAGGTTTAGCGAGGGTGCTTCTAGGCCACGAGAGCCTTAGTAGCCCGTTTAGCTCTAATATAATTAGCCCTAGTATAGCGCGGATCCGACTTTATATAGTAATACTTAGAGGGTTTACTTGCGAGTAGGAATATATAGGGTTCCTATATCGTTTTCCTTAACTAGTAGAGGGTATTAGTTAAAATGCCTATATAGTATTTCCTAAATTATACCTATAAACTAGGTGAGTTTATTATAGTCTTTTTTACAAAGGGGCTACGGCGTAATTCTAAACTCAATAAGCCTATATACTAGGGGAGCCTTTTTAAAAGCTATATAGCTAAATTTATTTTAGCCTATCCTAATTATCCCCTTAAGACTCTTTATGATATTATAAAAGAGAGTCTTAAAAAAAATAAAACTACTTCTATCAAAACTATAAGCAAACTCTATTTATACATACCATTTATTAATAATATCCTCTAAGCAGGCGATCCTATTACTAAGGAGGTCCTTTAGGTCTAACTATTTTCTATTATAAGTTCTATTTTAATAATAACTTTACTACTTCTTCCTCGCTATTATACTCCTTATCTTACTCTAATTCTTAATATAGCTAGAACTATCTATCTTATTATATTACACGTAAAAGGTTATAATACTATACTCCTTTAAGCGTACTATACTTAATTTCATCCTATTAGTTAACCCTTTACTAGATATAGTTTATATAACTATAATCGCGCTTAGTTCAGAGATTAGGTTACTTAGGATATAATAGTATATCTATAAGTATAGTTATTAGGTATAGCTTAGTAATTATATTATAACTTAGTATTTATAAGACGTATAATTAAAGTTAATATCTAAAGTATTTAAGCTTATTATTTAGTATTTTAAATAAAGTAAACCTAGATAATACTAATAATCTATAATTAGGTTAAGGAATATCCCATAAAGGAGATAGCATAATATAGTTATTATTCCTAAGGTCTATTAGATTACTATCTATAAGTAAAGGAGTAAGAGGGTATAGAGGGAAGAAAGGCGCCTTCTTAAAGTTTTCTTAGCTAAATAGAGTATTTTATAGAGCTATACTATTATTAATAGTTAGGTTATAGACCTCTAAAGTAGTTATAGATATGTATGAGTTAACTAGGGGGATTTTAGACTTAGTAAATAATATATTATCGCTTAAGGTTATCTTATTAGAATATAGTAATAATAATCCTTCTTATATTAGAGCCCTGGATTATTTAATGTATTAGAGGCTATATATAAGTCTATCCCTTAACTAAACTAAATTAACTATGTAGCTACTAATTCATAAGAGCTTTTAGAGCTATTAAGTGGCTTCTATCTCATAATAGTATATATTAAGGTCCTATATTACCTTACTAAAGCGTTAATTACTCTTCTAATCCTATATAGAGTTATAGTAGAAGTAGTAGCTAGTTATTTAGTCCATAAAGATTATAGCCTAGTAGTAATTACTATAGTTTAGTAAAAAGAAGGCTCTAGTAGTATCCCAAAGGTTTATTACTATAAGAGTATAGCTATAGGCCTAAACCAGGAAGGGCTAGAATGCTAAAACGTAGGTATGCGTAGTTGTATTGAACTATTGCTTAACCTTCTAAGTCTCTAGCTTGTAGAGCTTTCTTAAGGGTACGTATTGAGAACGGAATTACGCCGCAGCCCCTTCGCAAAAAGACTACAACAAATTCACCCAGTTCGCTAGCATAATTTGGGAAACACTATACAGGCATTTTGACCTAAGCCCTCTACTAGTTAAGGAAAACAATATAGGAACCCTATAAGGGTACGTATATTCACAGCTAATTTGCCGACGTTTTGATAATAGCGTGGCTCTGCACCCTGTACCCGCTATTATTCCTTATACTTGATAAATATATATACCCTTAAGAGAACTCTATAAGCTAGAGACTTCGAAGGTTAAGTAATAGTTTAATATAACTATATATACCTATGTTTTAATATTCTAGCCCTTCCTAGTTTAGGCCCATAGCTATACTCTTATAACTCTATTACTTCTATTTAATTTAAGAAACTAGCGCTAGTTAGGATATTTAAAATAAACTAGTAATAGTATACTAATAAATTAGTGATAGAGTTTAACTATAACGAACTCTAGGCTAGGTATATAGAATACAACTAATAAGGTCTTAGCTAATATAATATAGATTACTCACTAAGCTCTAAGATATAAGGAATATAGCATAGATACTATAGTAGGGGGATAGATAACCCTAGCGATAATATAGTAAGAGAGATAACCCTAAGGGGGTAGGCCTAGTCCTAGATAGAACTAGAATAGGTAAACTAACCCTTGCTTAGCAAATAAATAGTAAGTAGTAGCTAATAGGGTGCCCCGCTTAAGACCCCCTGAGAAGCTAGCGTCTTAGGCGTCCTTACCTAAGTAATAGGACTACTATAGAGATAGTAGGAGAGCCTTATAGAGTAGATATATTTATAATAGTAATAGTATAAGGAATAAACTAGTACCCTATTATAAGAACTCGCTAACTACCTAGCGACGAGGTACTTATAAGGAGAATATAAGAAACCCCCTATATATAATTACTATACTATAAGCAAGGACTTTACTATAGACTAGGTTAGTAACTAGATCTAGGTAGTTAAAGATAGATACTAATTATATACTAGTAGTACGCTAGAGTAATAGATCTAATAGGTATTTATAAAGATAAGCTTATCCCTATAGACCTAGTAGTAATATTATAGGGCTAGGCTAGAAGGAGACCTAGCTTAGGCCGACCTTATAGCGTTTAGATACTAATAATATATTAACTTAGAGCTTCAAGAGCAGAGGTACTATAAAAACCTAGATATAATAAGGTAGAAAGAGATATAGTTATTAATATAGTTTTTTACTTAATAGTTAGTAATATATTAGAACTTAGGTATAGTTAGTGTAGAAGATAGCAAGGCTAAGGCCTATATACTATACTTCTAACTAGCCCCCTTTATATATAAGGAGCTTAAATATTAGAAAGTTAAAATATAGAGATTAAGGGATATAGCTATAAAAGTAGAATACTTATAGGAGATATATTACTAATAGGGTACTAAGACCCTATAGAGCAAAAGCAGGAAGTAATATATAGGCGAAGAGTATATACTAAGAGTCCCCCCTATGGCAAGGGTAAGCTAAAAGGGGGGCTAATAGGCCTCTAGCTATAAGACTACGCGAGGTTCCTAGAGCCTAATACCTTACTAACTAGTTAGTAGCACGTTATAAGGATCTAATAGGAGCTAGCTTATATTTAGCCCTAGTATATAACTTATAACGTCTAACTCCCTAGTATACTTTAGCTATAAGAAGAAAGGGTATAAGAGGGCAAAGTACTTAAATAAATAATAAAGCGTAAATAAAATACTAGTAGGATACTAAGTATTTGCTAAGAAAGTAAGGGTTAATATAATCTAATCTATAAGGGAGGTTAAGGAACTTAACCTATTAGAAAATAAGTAGGCTAGGGAACTATACTAGTAACCCCTATACTTATATTAAAACTAGATACTCTCTTAAGGGGAGATATTATAAAAGGGCAAGCGATTATTCTCTAGAACGTTACTAAATAAGAAGTAGTAATAGATATAGATTCCTATTCCTAAGTTAATATTATTAGTAGTTAACTAGGAAACTCCCTATAACTATAACCTATAGTAGCCCGCACCCCTATATTAGAAGGGTTTAATAGGTCCTTTATAAGAGGCTAGAATATATACTAGTTAACCTTCTTCCTTATTAATTAAGGGGATAACTAAGGAGGACATAGTAACTCTTCGCTAAGGCTCCCCGCTCTAAAGGAGCAGGGGACCTCCTCCTATTATAATACTCTATAGGAAAGGAGGGTATTATAATTAATATCTAGATAAATACCTAGGGATATAAGCGCCTTAGTATTACTAAGCTATTAGTATTTATATAAGAGGTTATTGAGAATAGCTAGAGGGCTTATATTATATATAAATTAGGGGGCCTCTGGCTACTGCATAGTGATTTTACCTGCTCAAGTGCAACAGACCTTCTAACTCCGCGCCTCCTGATAATATATAGCCTTCGGTTATATGATTATAACTTTCCTAACTATAGCCGCACTTATACGTGCCCTACTAGATAGCCTCACGATCTTTAACTTTATATTAATAATAACGTGGTTTTTAATTATTCAATAGACTACGAAACTATTAACTTTTCCTCTTGCGTACTACCCGCGCTGCTAATACCGCCTCTATTACCGCTTTATCTGCTAGAACTATACTATTATTAGTAACGCTCTCTTTATATTAAAGTAGTTAGCGTAAGCCGTACTTACTAACGTTTAAGCCCTAAGGGGCCTAGGCTACCTCTGCCTTAATAATACGGAGGACCTGCTTAAAGAAGGGCTACTCTATAGGGTATATAATAACCTACCTAGCTTCTACTACTAAGTCTATTTACTTAGCTATAATATAATAATAAGTATCCCCTCTAGGGGTATTAATAAGAGCCCTCTTAAGGGCTATATTAATAATATACTCTCTATATATAATAGAGTAGTTAAAAAAGGAGCGGGTTTTATTAATTATATTAATACTAAACTCTCTAGCAAGCTCTCGCGCGTTATTAGTATTAAAAGGCGTGCCTCGCGCAGGCTTAGTATTTTTATATATAAGGTCTAGTGCTAATCTAGTTAAGGATTCGTTATAGGTTAGATAAGGATAAGGAAGAGGGAGAGGTATAAGGCCCTGCTTATAGCAGAGCTTCTTATACTTCTAGCTATAAGAACCTCTTAGGAAAGACCTCTTTAGTTAAGGAGTTACTTCTTATATAGTAGCGTTCGCAGTACCTTGCTAGAAGGTTAACCTTTTAGGTTAAGGAGTGATCTTATATAGTAGCTTTCGTAGTACCTTTAGTACCTTACTCAAAGGTTAACCTTTTAAGTTAAGGAGTTATCTTATATAGTAGCCTTGCTACGAGAGCCTTAGTAGCCCGTTTAGCTCTAATATAATTAGCCCTAGTGCGGCGCGCGTCCGACTCTATATAGTGATATTTAGAGGGTTTGCTTATAAGTAGTAGGAATATATAGGGTTCCTATATTATTTTCTTTAACTAGTAGAGGGTATAGGTTAAAATACCTATATAGTATTTCCCGAATTATACCTGCGAACTAGGTGAATTTATTATAGTCTTTTTGCGAAGGGGCTGCGGCGTAATTCGGAGCTCAATATATAAATTAGGGAATATTACCCCCTATAAGCTATTAATAGAGGCCCTAGGTAAAGGGAATACCTTAGAGAGTAAAGTAGAATTACTACTAGACCTATATAGTAAATAGGTAATATTTAATAAGCAGTTAGTAAAGGAATACCTAGCCCTAGAGGGTATAAAATATACTATTAACCTAGTTAAAAGGAAGAAACCTCTATATAAGCCTATCTACTTACTAAATAAATACTAGCTAGAGAAGCCTTACTAATATATCGCTAATTACCAAGCGATAGGGCGGATTTAACCCTTAATAAGCGAGGTAGGGGCCCTAAAACTCTTTATACGTAAGAAGAATAGATCCTTACGCCTTTATATAAATTATTAAGACCTTAATAAAATAATACTATAGAACTAATATCTACTCCCCCTTATTAGTAAGCTATTAGATAGGCTTTAGTGAGCGAAATAGATCTTAAAAACTAACCTTTAAGATATATACTATTATATCTATATTAAGCTAGAAGACTACTAGGAGATAGCTTTTAGGACTCGTTATAAGTACTTTAAATATGCTATTATATTATTTAGACTTATAAATACCTTAGCAACGTTCTAGGTATATATTTACTAAGGACTTACTAAGCTACTAGATACTTCTTCTAATACTTATATAGATAATTATAAGGAATAATAGCGGGTACAGGGTCCAGAGCCACGCTATTAGCGAAACGTTAGCGAATTAGTAGTGAATATATATACTATTAAGAAATCTCTATAAGCTAGAGACTTAGAAGGTTAAGTAATAGTTTAATATAACTATATATACCTATATTCTAGTATTCTAGCCCTTCCTAGTTTAAGCCTATAGCTATACTCTTATAACTCTATTACTTCTTTCTCGATTTAAGAAACTACCGCTAGTTAGAATATCTAAAATAAACTAGTAATAATATACTAATAAATTAGTAATAGAGTTTAATTATAATAAGCTCTAGGCTAGGTATATAGAATATGACTAATAAGGTCTTAGCTAATATAATATAAGTCGCTTGCTAAGCCCTAAGATATAAGGAATATAGCGCGGATACTATAGTAAGGGGATAGATAACCCTAGTAATAATATAGCGGGAGAGATAGCCCCGAGGGGGCGGGCCTAATCCTACATAGCACTAGAGTAAGTAGACCTACCCTCGCTTAGTAAATAAATAGTAAGTAATAGCTAATAGGGCACCCCGCCTAAGACCCCCTAAGAAGCTAGCGTCTTAGGTATCCTTACCTAAGTAATAAGACTACTATAGAGATAGTAAGAGAGTCTTATAGAGCAGATATATCTATAATAGTAGTAATATAGGGAATAAACTACTACCTTACTATAAGAACTTACTAACTGCCTAGTAACGAGGTACTTATAGAGAGAATATAAGAAACCCCCTATATATAACTACTATACTATAGGTAAGGACTTTACTATAAACTAGGTTAGTAACTAGATCTAGGCGGTTAAAGATAGTAACTAACTATGCGCTAGTAGTATACTAGAGTAATAGATCTAATAGGCACTCATAAAAATAAGCCTATCCCTATAGACCTAGTAGTAATACTACAGGGCTAGGCTAGAAGAAGACCTAGCTTAGGCTAGCTTTATAGCGTTTACTTACTAATAATATATCAACCTAGAGCTTTAAGAGTAGAAGTACTATAAAAGGCTAGATATAATAAGGTAAAAGGAGATATATTTACTAATATAGTTCTTTACTAAATAGTTAGTAATATATTCGAACTTAGGTATAGTTAGTATAGAAGATAGTAAGGCTAAGGCTTATATACTATACTTCTAACTAGCCCCCTTTTATATAACGAGCTTAAATATTAGAAGGTTAAAATATAGAGACTAAGGGATATAGCTAAAGAAGCGGAATACTTATAGGAGATATATTACTAATAGGGTAGTAAGACCCTATAGAGCGAAAGTAGGAAGCGATATATAAGTAAAGAATATATACTAAGGGTCCCCTCTATAGTAGTAGCGAGCTAAAGGGGGGGGCTAGTAGAGCTCTAGCTATAGAACTACGCGAGGTTCCTAGAGCCTAATACCTTACTAACTAGTTACTAGTACGTTATAGGGATCTAATAGGGGCTAACCTATATTTAGCCCTAATATATAACCTGCGATATCTAACCCCTTAGTATGCTTTAGCTATAAGAAGAAAGGGTATAGGAGGGTAAACTACTTAAATAAATAATAAAGCGCGAATAAAATACTAATAAAATACTAAGTATTTACTAAGAAGGTAAGGGTAAATATAATCTAATCTATAAGGGAAGTTAAGGAACTTAACCTATTAGAAAACGAATAAGCTAGGGGATTATACTAATAACCCCTATACCTATATTAAAACTAGATACTTTTATAAAGGGAGATATTATAAAGGGATAGGTAATCGTTCTCTAGAACGTTACTAAATAAGAAGTAATAATAGATATAGATTCCTATTCCTAAGTTAATATTATTAGTAGTTAACTAGTAAAGTCCCTATAATTATAACCTATAGTAGCGCGCGCGCTTATATTAGAGGGGTTTAATAGGTCCTCTATAATAGGCTAGAATACGTACTAGTTAACCTTCTTCCTTATTAACTTAAGAGGATAACTAAGGAAGATATAGCAACTCTTTACTAAGGCTCCCTATTCTAAAGGAGCAGGGGATCTCCTCTTATTATAATACTCTATAAGAAGGGAGGGTATTAGATAAATACCTAGGGATATAAGCGCCTTAGTATTACTAAGCTATTAGTATTAATATAGGAAGTTATTAAGAATAGCTAGAGGGCCTATATTATATATATATTAGGGAATATCGCCCCCTATAAGCTACTAATAGAGGCCCTAGGTAAAGAGGACGCCTTAGAGGGCGAAGTAGAATTACTACTAGAGCTACTTAGTAAATAGGCGATATTTAATAAGTAGTTAGTAAAGAAATACCTAGCCCTAGAGGGCGTAGAATATACTATTAACTTAGTTAAAAGGAAGAAACCTCTATATAGGCCTATCTACTTACTAAATAAGTACTAGCTAGAGGAGCTCTACTAATTTATTACTAATAACTAAGTAATAGGGTAGATTTAACTCTTAATAAGCAAGGTAGGCGCCCCTATTGTCTTTATACCTAAGAAGGATAGATCCTTATACCTTTATATAAATTATTAAGGCCTTAATAAGGTAATATTAAAGACCTAATATCTACTCCCCCTTATTAGTAAGCTATTAGATAGGCTTTAGGGAGTATAATAGATCTTAAGGATTAACCTTCGAGATATATACTATTATATCTATATTAAGCTAGAGGACTATTAGAAGATAGCTTTTAGGACTTATTATAAGTACTTTAAATATACTATTATACTATATAGACTTATAAATACCGTAGTAATATTCTAAGTATATATTTACTAAGCGCTCGCTAAGCTACTAAATACTTATTATATTATATATATAAATAATATTATAATCTACTCTAAGATAAGAGAGTAGTATATTAAGCTCGGAATTACGCCACAGCCCCTTCGCAAAAAGACTATCACAAATTCACCTAGTTCGCAGGTATAATTCGGGAAACACTATATAGGTATTTTAACCTATACCCTCTACTAGTTAAGGAAAATAATATAAGAACCCTATATATTCCTACTACTCGCAAGCAAACCCTCTAAATATCATAAAGTCAGACGCGCGCCGCACTAGGGCTAATTATATTAGAGCTGAACGGGCTACTAAGGCTCTCGTGGTAACGCCCTCGCTAAACCTTCTAGTAAGGTGCTACGAAAGCTACTATATGAGATAACTCCTTAACCTAAAAGATCGACCTTCTAGTAAGGTAAATATTACTATACGAGAGGTAACTCCTTAACTAAAGAGGTCTTTTCTAAGAGGTTCTTATAGCTAGAAGTATAAGAAGCTCTACTATAAGCAGGGCTTTATACCTCTCCCTCTTCCTTATCCTTATCCCTTAACTATATTAGCACTAGACCCTATATATAAATATACTAAGCCCGAGCGAGGTATACCCTTTAGCGTAAATAACGTAGAGAGGATTACTAGAGAGTTTAGCCTCGATACGATTAATAAAACCCGCTCCTTTATTAACTACTCCGCTATATATAGAGAGCGTATTATTAGCATAGCCCTTAAGAGGGCTTACCTTAATACCCCTATAGGGGACTCTATAAGGCGCGACAGCATTAGAGCTAAGCAAGCAGAGAGTAGTATATAAAGGACCTTTACTAGGTACTCCGCAGGCTTTACTAGTAAGCGCTATATATTAAGCTTAGTAAGTATAGGTTTTACTAATAATAAGTAGAGTTCCTAGGGTATATTATTACACCTAAAGGTATATTAATAGACTAAACCCGCGTCCGAGCTATTACTAAATAGAATCCGCCTAAGATATATAGGGAGATCTAAGTCTTCCTAGGACTCTATAATTTCTATTATAAGTTTATTATAGGCTATTTGGGTATTATAGCCCTTATAATATCCCTACTAAAGAGTAGCGAGACTAGTAAGAAGGGGAGCGAATTTTACTAGCTAGAAGAGGCCTAATAAGCCTTTAAATAGCTCTAAGCTGCCTTCTATTTAATAACTATTCTTTAATATTAGGACCTAACCTATAAAATAAAGGTTATAATAGACGCTTCTATAAAGTCTATATCTAGTATCCTATTATAGCATATTAATAACTAGTAGTAACTAGTTACTTACTATTTATAAAAGCTTAGTAATATTAAGTAGCGTTAGGGAGTAGGCTAATAGGAGCTTCTCGCTATAATTAAAAGCCTAGACTACTAAGCTTATTACTTTTAGGGTATATTAAAAGGGTTTATAATCCTAACGGATTACTAGGCGCTAAAGGGAGTTATTAGTATATTAGCGCGGGATATTTAGGGAAGGCTTACTAGATAGATATATAAACTCTTAGTATTTAATCTTAACCTAGAGCATAGGTTAGGGGTTATAAACCTAGTAAAAAGGCTATCTAAGAGGCTAGATTATATAGAGGGGGAGGTAGAATATAATAATATACTCCTAACCCTAGCGAGGAAGCTAGGGTTTATTAGTAACTTACTAGTAGACCTCTAGATAAGTATTACTACTTTATAAGGTAATATAGAGACCTTAAACGTATTTATTAATACTATAATAACTAGTATAAAACGACGCCCCTTCTAAATAGATAGCTCTAGGGGTAGAGATACCTTAGTCTCTAGTTAGTATAGCGCTCTATAGCATACTAATACTATTATAACTATAATAGCTATAATAACTTAACGCTAAAGAGTAAGGGAGGATATAGAGAACGCTTAGCGAGAGGTTATTAACCTAGAGGACTTACTTAGAGCTAGGGTTACTATAGGGTAGTAGTATATCCTATGCTAAGTTATAAGGGAGCTAATAATAAGCAAAATAGCGTATAGTTAGTAACCCTCTAAAGTAATAGAAAGTCTTATCTATAGACTATAGGCTAACGACTTATATTACTAGACCTAATTAGAGAGAGTATATAGACTATCTAGTAATTATAGGGGCTATATAATTAATAGCTATAGAACCTTATTCTATAAGGGAAGGTTAGAGATATTATAAGAGAGGTCCCTAAGACTTAAAATCCTTTACTAATACTACGATAACCATAGGGCGGGTTATATAGGGGCAAATAAGACTACTAAGTTAATCTCAAGGAAGTTCTATTAGCTAAACTTAGCTATAGACGTACGTGATTATATTATAGGGTGCTATATATACTAAGGGATCCGCGTTCCGAGGTATAAGCCCTATAGAAAGTTATACCTATTACCCCTACTAGCGCACCTGTTTTAGGAAATTAGTATAGACTTTATTACTAGACTACTGCTAAGCTATTAGTATAAAGGCTAGGAGTACGACATAGTTCTCGTTATTATATACTAGATAACTAACTTTACTATATTTATCCTAATAATAAAGTAGTTAATAACTATTAAGTTAGCGCGGATTATCTATAAATAAGTTAAGTATTATTTTAGTATACTAGAGGGTATTATTAGTAACTAAGATAAGCTCCTTACTAGCTAAGTTTAGGAGGAATTTATAAGAGAGAGGGCTATTAAGCGCTGCTTCTCTACTATATATTACCCCTAGACCGATAGGTAGTTTAAAAGGATATACTAGATATTAGAAAAGTACTTATAAGTATATACTAGCGACTTGCTATAAGAATAAGCTACGTAGTTACCCGAGGCTAAGTTTATATATAATAATAATCGCTATAGTACTACTAGCTACCTACTAATAAAGGCCTTATATAGCTACTACCCGCATTATATAAAATATATAACCCCTGCGAATAGGGTTATAGTATAAGGTATAAGGGAGTAAATTAAATTTATTTCGAGGCTTCGCAAGAGGGCCTAGGAATAGTAGTAGAAGGCTACTAAGCTGTAAGCTAAGTATTATAACGCTAGGTATAAGGAGTAGACCTACTATTAGGGATAAGTTATTAGGCTATTAATAAAGAACTTCTAGTTTAAGAATAAAAAACTAGTACCTAGGTTTATATAAGTAGCTATTATAAAACTAGTTAGTATATAAGTATATAGAGTTTATTTATTACTATAATACTAAAGGATATATAATTTAGTTACTTTACTAGAGCTATAGGATAATTACTAAGTAAGTAGTAAGGGCTTGCTTATATACTTAGAGCTTAAGGATAAGCTAGAGGAATAAGAGGTAGAAGAGATCGTTATATAGTAAGGCGTTAGTAATAATATATATTACTTAGTAAAGTAAGTAGGATAGCCTATAGAATATAATATATAAGAGCCTATAGAGAACTTAGTAAATATATAAGAGGCTATTTATAAGTTTAATAGATAATATAAGAGGGCTTATAAGAAGTAGGACGACTAGTCGCTAAAACTACTATAATAAGTTAGTAATTATAAACCACGAGACTATAAAAAAGAACTTAAATTAGAAATAAAACGTTAATTAAATTAAGTAGCGAATTATTACTAATATTATAGTAAAAAGGGGTATTATCCTATAAAAGGGGAAAAGAGCTAACTATCTAATTAGTTATTAATTTCTTAGGATAGCTATAGGGGTAACCACTATAACCGCTATAACTACGAGTAGCACTACTATAACTACTATAGCAACTAGTCGCTAAAATAGCGCTATTAGTATCCCTACTATCGCTACCTATAGGCTAACTACTAGCTAACTCGCTACTAGCGCTACTACCCGACTCGCTGCTAGAACTATTACTATTAGAGATAGTAATAATAACCTTAGCTCTCTTAGTCTTCTTTACTAACTCTTTAATACTACTTTAGCTATACTTTAGGGGTTCAGAGGTAGAAAGCGTAGGAGATAGAGTAAGTACTAGTAGTAGTAATAAAGCAAGAGGGGATATTATTAGTAGCATACTTAGCGAGGTTTTCTTAAAGCTCCTTATAAAACGTAGGGGAAAAAGCAATATTATACTTATAGGTACGTATAGGGATTAGCTTTATTAAAGGGTTATTAAGTAGGTAGTTAATCTTATTATAGAGGTAGTTAATAGGATTATTATTATAAATATATAGCAGCTAGGCGGTATTTAGGCGCTAAAGAATATTAATGCTATTATAAAGGGTACTAACCTAAAAGGTAATAGTTAGTAGGATATAATTAGTAAGGGAATAGTAAGTAATAGCCTATATAGACTAGGATGTCAAGCGCGAGGTGCTTATTAATAGAAGTAAGCTCCTATAGCTAACGCTGCTCTATATTATAGCTACTATTACTAGTAGTAGGATTATAAATAAGCTTAGGAATATACTTCTACGCTACTAAATAGTCGATAAGTATAGCTAGAATATGATAATAATAAAGAGGGGTTAGGATACTATCGTACTACTAGATCTAGATCTAGTAGAATATATTCTAAGTTATCTAGGCTACGCTCTAAAGCTCCTAAGGGACTTGAAAAGGGTTAAGATATAGTAACCTATTAGTAAATTAGTAGAGACTTATAGTAGCGTATTTCTTGTTATTAAAGTTATAATAGATATACTTCTATATATACTCGCTATATATATAGCGAAGGTAAATAATATCCTAATATATTTTATAAAAATAGCTAAGGTAAGGATAGCTATTATTAGTATTACGGGCTACGCCCGGGTTAAGCCTACCTAGGCTTCTGCCTAGGTTTACTACCTTAAGGAGCTACCTAGGGCTTACCTAGGGCTTACCTAGTTATTCCCTACAGACTAGCGAAATCTCTACTAGAGAGGAAAACTTCCCCTTTTTTCCTTTTTAGCTTAAATAAATAGTATTATAATAACCTTATATTAAAGAAACTCGGGTCTAACACCTTATATATTTAAGCTTATTACTATAATAATAATAATAGGTTAAGCGCTACTCCCTAGTAATTAGTAAGATAGTTAATAATAGCACGGCTAAAACTTAAGATAAGCTATTATAAGGTGATTTAGTAGTAGTAATAGAGTCCCTCTAGTAATAATTATAAGAGGTTAAGTAGGGGAATAGCTAACGCGTAGCTATATAGACCCCTATAAGTACTACTAGTAAGGTATTAGTAATACCTAGTATAACATACTAGAAGCTATTACCCCTACTCTTAAAGTTTTTAAGTAAGTAGAAGGAATATACTACCTAGGTATAGTAAATAAGGTATAAGAGTACTATAAATAGGGCGTTCTATACTATAGATATAGAGGTATAGTACCTTATTAACTCCTACTTAGATACTAAAATCTAATAGGTAGTCTCTACCTTCTATAGAGCTAGGGGGGGCAGGGGGAAATATAACCCTAAGGACTTTATAGCCTACCTAGACTAGATATATAAAGACCTAAATATCTAGTTATAAGCTATAGCCTAACTATAGACCTTTTAGTAGAAAGAGAATAGATCCCTAGTAACCTTCTTACTAAGATTTAAGTAGATACTAGCTAATATAAGTAGTATAAACTAGCCTAGCTAAGTCTAGATCTTACTTCTAGAGGCCTCCCTTACCCCTAAGCTAAGGAACTAGCTAATTACTATTAACTTAATAGCTAATTATAATAGCTAGCTCTTAAAGGTCTAGAGTATTATATAGAAAGTAGAGCGCTAGAAAGTTACTAGTAACTACCTAGTAACCTACTAGAGACTTACTACTAAGGATACTAAGGGGGATACTTATATAACTAGAGCGTTATACGTCTTATAAGTTAAGGAAGTAAAACGCTATAACTACTAAAACTCTAGATCCTGCTTAAGTACCTCCCTAGTATAATACTAATGACCTTAGAAGGGTATAAGGGACCCCTATACTTATTATACTTATAGAACTAGAGGCTATATTACTTAGCGCTACCCTAGTAAAGAGGACTAGCTACTTAGGGTTATAAAGGTAAAGACTTTAAAAGAAGAAATAATATATTATAAGGTTATAAATAACTACTAGGTAGTAACTAACTCCTTAGAAGAAGACGAGGAGTTAGGAAAAGACTAACTCTAGAGCGAAATTAGGCCCTAGAGCCTACTAAGGAGGAGATATTAAGTTAGGAAGAATATAAATAGGAATAACTAGCTAATAATAAGCTTACTATTATTTAAGTAAGAGTTAATAGAGGATATCTAGCTTATACTCTAATATATACTAGGAGTAATACTTATATAATAATTAACCTTTCCCTAGCTTAATACCTCTACCTTTTATATATTAAGAAGAGATACTAACTTATAAGAAGGTATATACTTAGTAGATTATTACTAGGTAATATACTAGGTATAATAGCGTTTAACCTAGAAATAAGTAGCTATACCTAGCGTATCTTTATATATATAGTTAATAGCCTAGACCCTAATATCCTCTTAGGGCGCCCTTAGATAGAATAGAGCTAGGTTATTTATAACGCTATAGCTTACTAAGTATACTATAAGAGGGGATAAGTTAGGCTATACCTAAAGGACTAAGAAGAAACTCCCCTTATAAAGGAAATAAGAGCTATAAGGTTCCTTAACACCCCCTCGTTCTCTATAATCTACTAACGCCTAGTAAGATAATAGGGTAAGTACTAGGAGGGTATTAAAGAGGTACTAATATAAGCTATTAGCTTATCTAATATTAAGAAAGCCTTAAAACTAAGACTAAAAGAGAATTAATAATACTATTTACTAAACTAGGTCTTAAGGGAGTTTTCTAACTTATTTAACTCTAATAAGGCTTACTTACTACCCCCTAGGTAACTAGGGGAAAATTATTAGATTAACCTTATATTAAGACTAGATAGGAGGGAGCTACTACTCCCCTAGGGCCCTCTTTATAGTATATTAAGAGAAGAGCTACTAGTACTAAAAAAGACCCTATAAGACCTCCTAGATAAGGGGTTTATTAGGGCTAGTAGCTTACTTACTAAGGTACTAGTACTCTTTATAAGGAAGCCTAGTAGGTTAATTCGCTTTTATATTAACTATAGGGCCCTTAATATAATTATAGAGAAAGACTATTACCCTCTCCTATTAATCTCTAAGACGCTATACTAGGTAAGTATAGCTAAGTAATATACTAAGCTAGATATAGTAGTAGCTTTCTATAAGTTAAGGGTAGTAGAGGAGTATGAGGAGAGAACTATATTCTATATTTAATATAGGTTATTTAAATAGGTAATTTACTTATTTAGTCTAACTAGCGCCTATGCTAGCATCTAGCGATATATTAATAATACCTTATAGGACTTCCTTAATAACGTTATTACTACTTATATAGATAATATAATAATTTACTTAGATAGAATAAGAGAAGACTATAAGGAGAAGGTCTAGGAGGTCCTATAGAGGATAGTAGATATAAGCCTAAACCTCGACCCTATAAAGTGCGAATTCTTAGTTAAGAGGGTTAAGTATATAGGGTTTATTATTATAATAGGAGAGGGTCTCTCTTATAACCCTAAGAAACTCTAGGTAATTACTAAGTAGTTACTCCCTACCTCCCTAAAGGGGGTTTAGAGCTTCCTAAGGTTTATAAACTATTATAATATATCTATACTAGAATATAGGGATATTATTAAACTACTTATACTACTTACTAAGAATAATATATCGTTTTAATAGGGAGATAATTAAGAATAAGCCTTCTTATATCTTAAGTAGCTTTTTAATACCTAGCTAATACTCCGCTAGTTTAGTCTAAAGGATAAGATTATTATTAAAACTAACTATTTAGGATTTATATTAAGAGGGGTACTCTTATAAGTTAAGCTAGAGGGTACCTAGCGCCCTATAGTATTCTACTCCTAGAAGCTCTCGCTTATAGAATATAACTACCCTATCTATAATAAGGAGCTCCTAGTAGTCCTTTATTACTTATATATATAGAGGGCGGAGCTATATAATATACCTACTTTTAAGGTATTAAATAATTACTAGGAGCTTAAATATTTTATAAAAAAGTAGCACCTTATAGAGCGCGAGAGCTAGTAAGTAGAGGAGCTATCCTAGTATAATTTTACTATTAAATACTGCCTTAGTAGGGAAGTAGTAGCCCCTAATGCCCTCTCTTAGAGGGAATAGGATATACTACGAGGGTAGAATAATAAGTAAAAGCAGGGGAGGGTCTTATAGCTAATACTAAACCGCGCCTACCCCTACGGGGACCCTATAGTTAGCCCCCTAGTAAGGAGAAGTTAGAAGGGTTATACTAATATCCTAGATATTATAGTCTTTAATAGCAACCCTAAACTATAGGCGCTATAGCTATAAACCATAAGGAAGGATATAATATATAAAGCTATACACTATATAGTTACTTACTAGCTTTAGAGCTTCCTACTAGATATAAAAGCTAAGGTTTAAATTAATAAGTATAATATTAATAGTTAGAGGAGGCTAACGTTTAGGGGGAGGCTATAGGTACCTAGCGGGGAGGATAATAATAACTTACTAGGGGAGCTCTATATAAAGATTATTTAATAGAGCCACGACTTAAGTATAACTACCTACCTAGGTTATAATAGCATATTAGAAATAGTAAGCTAGTAGTTCTATTAGCTAGGATAATTATAAATAGTATAGAGATTTATAAGGAACTATAATATTTATAGAGGGATATATATCTAGAGGTAAGCTAAGAGGGGCTTCCTTTAGCCCCTACTAATACCTACCTAGTTATACTTAGACCTCTTAATAGACTTTATTATAGACTTACTACTTATAAAAGATAACGCTAGCTAATACCTATAGGCTATAGTAGATAAGCTAGGTAAGTTAGTAATACTAGAGGAGATAGGTATTATAGAGGTAGAAGCTTATACCTACTAGTTCCTTACCTCCTACTTCTAGTTCTAGAGGTTTTTATATAGTATTATTAATAATTAAGGGTCTAACTAGGTAAGCTATTTCTAAGCGAAATTCTACTGCCTTACTAGTATAAGGAGGCTATTAAATACTACTTACTACTTATAAACTAATAGTAGTACTAAGAGATAGAACTAGGAGATATAAGCTATCCTATACGTATTTATAACCTAGGTATAGGATAACTAGGGGTAGCTCCTGCCTACTACCTAGCTAGCGCTCTATAATAAGGTTAGTAATATAACTACGCTCTTGCTATTCTTCTTAGAATATAAGTACTATACTAACCCTATACCTATAGCAGATAACGTAGTAAAAGAAGTCCCCTCTAGAGATATAGTAGCTACCCTCTTAGTAATAAGATTATAAGAGGTAGTAGACTTTGTCTAAATAAGTATTATAGCTACCTAGTAGTATAATAAGGAGAATATAAACTAATATAGGATGCCTATAGAGGAGTACTAAGTAGGTAATAAGGTCTAGCTTTTAATAGCTAATTATAGGAGCCCTTAGCCTAGTAAGAAGCTATTATAGTTATATTATAAAGATACTATAGTTAGAGTCCTGAGCTTATATATTATTAAGTTAGACGTGCCTAGTAATATCTACTTAAGGTTCTATATAAACCTCCTCTAGAGGGTACTAGAGGACCCCTTACCTATATAGATAAGGATAGACCCCTAGCTACTACTAATTATAACTAATAATAGCGAATTTGAGTAGTATATAGAGGAGATATATAGAGTATAATAGATAGTAGTTAAGCGAGGGTAGAGACACGAGGTCCTAGTTAAGTAAGAGGGGTATATAGAGCCTACCTAGGAGCTTATTGAGGCTATTATAGAAACTACTATAGTAGATAGGTATAAAGCCCTATATAGACTAGTCATAGATAATAATAGCAACCTAGACTATGCCCGGGGGGGAGCTAGCTAGGAGGAGGGATAGTATTATAAGCTATACTTAGGTTTAGCCTACCTAGGCTTCTACCTAGGTTTACTACCTTAAGGAGCTACCTAAGGCTTACCTAGGGCCTACCTAGTTATTCCCTATAGACTAATAAAATCTCTACTAGAGAGGGAAACTTCCCCTTTTTTCCTCTTTAGCTTAAATAAATAGTATTATAGCGACCTTATATTAAATAAACTCGCGTCTAACCCCTTGTAATTAGTATTACTAGTAAGATCGCTAGAAAGAATCTTAGTATTATAGAGGTATTTATAAGAACTATACTTATATATATAATATAAGATATTATAGAGAGTAGTTAGCAAGAGGCTGGAAGGGAGATAAGCGAGATTAGAAGAGAAAAAGGAGAAAGGAGAAAAAACTTAATAATTATAAAAAAAGCTTATAAAATAGGCGCTAAAATAGGAGAAGTAGCTAGAGTAAAAGGATTATAAAGAGGAGAAATTCTACCTAGGTTAGAGACCTTAAAAAGAAGACGCCCTTATAAATTTTAAGTCGCTAGGTAATAAAGCTAAATAATTACTAGTTATATACTACTAAATAGTCATATAACTATTAGTAACTAATTAAAAGATAATAATAATAATTAAAATTCAAAAATACCTATAACGCGCTAGGAAAATAAAGATATATTATTTACTATAACTACCTAGATCTAGCGTAGAAGGCGAGAGCAAATAATATAATAAAGGCATAGAGACGCCGCCCTATAGTTAGCAATGATATTTATAATAACGTAGAGCTATATTACCCTCCTAGTACGCCTTAGGGACCAAGGCTTTAGAGGGGGGGGCAATTAGAAGGAATAATAGCAGGTATAGGGTATAGAGCCACGCTATTAGTAAAACGTTAGCAAATTAGTAGTAAGTATATATACCCTTAAGAAAACTCTATAAGCTAGAAACTTAGAAGGTTAAGCAATAGTTTAATATAACTACGCATACCTACGTTTTAGCATTCTAGCCCTTCCTAGTTTAAGCCTATAGCTATACTCTTATAATAATATTATAATCTGCTCTAAGATAAGAGAGTAATATATAAAGGACTTTTGCTAAGTGCTCTATAGGCTTTACTAGTAGGTACTATATACTAAGTTTAGTAAGTATAGGTTCTACTAATAACGAGTAGAGTTCCTAGGGTATATTATTATACCTAAAGGTATCTTAATAGACTAAACCCGTATCTAAGCTATTACTAAATAGAAGCTACTTAAGACGTATAGGGAGATCTAAGTCTTCCTAGCATTCTATAATTTCTACTATAAGTTTATTATAAGCTATTTAGGTATTATAGCCCCTATAATATCCCTACTAAAGGGTAGTAAGAATAATAAGAAGGGAAGCGAATTTTACTAGCTAGAAGAGGCTTAATAGGTTTTTAAATAGCTCTAAGCTACTTTCTACTTAGTAACTATTCTCTAATACTAGGACCTAACCTATAAAATAAGGGGTAAGAGAAATACTCCTATAAAAGCTATATCTAGTATCCTATTATAATATATTAATAGCTAGTAGCGACTAGTTACTTATTATTTATAAAAGCTTAGTAATACTAAGTAGCGTTAGGGAGTAGGCTAATAGGAGCTTCTCGCTATAGTTAAAAGCCTAGATTACTAGGCCTATTACTTTTAGGGTATATTAAAGAAGTTTATAGTCCTAATAGATTACTAGGCGCTAAAGGGAGTTATTAGCGCATTAGCGCGGGACCTTTAGGGAAGGCTTGCTAGATAGGTATATAAACTCTTAATATTTAACTTTAACCTAGAGTATAGGTTAGGGGTTATAAACCTAGTAAATAGGCTATCTAGGAGGCTAGACTATATAGAGGGGGAGGTAAAATATAATAATATACTCCTAACCCTAGTAAGGAAGCTAGGGTTTATAAATAACCTATTAGTAGACCTCTAGATAAGTATTACTACTTTATAAGGTAATATAGAGATCTTTATAGTATTTATTAATATTATAAAGGCTAGTATAAAATAATGCCCCTTTTAGATAGATAGCTCTAGGGGTAGAGACTCCTTAGTCTCTGGTTAGTATAGCGCTCTATAGTATATAAATACTATTATAACTATAATAGCTATAATAACCTAACACTAAAGAGCAAGGGAAGATATATAAAACGCTTAGCAAGAGGTTATTAACCTAGAGAACTCGCTCGGAGCTAGGGTTATAAAGAGGAGAAATTCTACCTAGGTTAGAGACCTTAAAAAGAAGACGCCCTTTTATATTTTAAGTTACTAGGTAATAAAGCTAAATAATTACTAGGTATATACCACTAAATAGTTATATAACTATTAGTAACTAATTAAAAAATAATAATAATAATTAAAATTCAAAAATACTTATAACGCGCTAGGAAAATAAAAATACGTTATTTATTATAACTACCTAGATCTAGCGTAGAGGGCGAGAGTAAATAATATAATAAAGGCGTGGAGACGCCGCCCTATAGTTATTAATAATATCTATAACGATATAGAGCTATATTACCCTACTAGTACGCCTTAGGGACTAAGGCTTTAGAGGGGGGGGTAATTATGAGGAATAATACTAGGTATGGGGTATAGAGCTATGCTATTAGCAAAACGTTAGCGAATTAGTAATAAATATATATACCCCTAAGAAAACTCCATAAGCTAGAGACATAGAAGGTTAAGTAAAAGTTTAATATAACTACGCATACCTACGTTTCAGCATTCTAGCCCTGCCTAGTTTAGGCCTATAGCTATACTCTTATAATTACTTTTACTCTCTTAAGTAATATAGAAGCCTTATTAATCTCTTTCTTAAGTTATTAGGCTAGTTCCTAGATTATGGTATAAATACTATAAGGGTAGCCCTTAATTATCAATATAAAAAGGGCTATAACTTCCAAATTATTAAACTCTTCTTACCTTATCAGCTTCCCTTATGCCTTCCGTTAAAAAGGTTAATCTTTACCTTATAGGAAGCTACGCCTGCCTAAGATAAGAAGCTCTCTTAATACTATTAAACCCCTATATATTAGAAGCTTATATCTAATTAATCTTTTAGAGAATTAAGCTAATTTATCCTAGGTGTAGATAAATATTGGTCTATATAGCATAGTTCAATCTATACTACTCTTACTAGCTCTTACTAGCTCTTATTAGCTCTTATTAGCTCTTATTAGTAAGCCTTATATGTATAATAGGGCTCTAGCTAGTAGCTAGTAGGAACGGGTACTTATTAGTATATTTATACTTTTATTCTAAGGTTAGATAGAGTTAGCTATAACTAGATTTAATATATAAAACTTTAATATATAGTATAGAGGTAGTTATTAAGGTTTACGTTTAGTAAAATAGTTAGTAAGGATTGTGTTTTATTTTTAAAGGATCTCTTTATTTATCTTCTTTATAAATTACCTATAGATTCTAAGTAATATACAAGCTATAAAAATAAATAGCGACTCCTTAGTATAGCTTATAATATACTTACTCACTAGCCTTTATTATCTCTCCAAGTATATATAGCTCTAATAAGAGCGAGAGGTATATAAAAAACTATATATTAAAAAAAGAGTATTATATAAGGAGTATATTATATTATTTACTTATCTAGTAATTATCCCTATTATAAATCCTAATAAAGAGATCTATCTCTTTAAGTATATAATGGGTACTTATTAGTATATATCTATGTTTATGAAGGTTCAATAGAGTTAGCTATAAATAGATTTAGTAAATAAAACCTTAGAATATAGCGCGAGGCCCTTATTTTCAAGGATTACCTTAAAGCGTTCTAGGACCTACTTATTATCTTCTATATAAAATACCCATAGATTTTAATTAATATATAAGCTAGCCCTTGTTATTAAATTAGAGCTTAGATTTATCTCTAGAGATATATAGCTTAAGTAGATATAGCTCGCTAATACTATCTCTTTATAAGATACCTATAGATTCTAAGTAGTATATAAGCTATAAAAATAAAAGGCTACTAGGATAGAATAAGATAGACTTAGCTACGCAGCTTTCGAAAACCTCCCTTAGCCCACGGACCTGTTATAGGAAGACTATAGAGTAGAGCGTAGAGGAGAGGAGCATAGCGGACTTTAGTATCGTATATATATTATTATAATTAGTACCTTAATAATGCTATACCTCGTTTTTTGATATTTTCTTAGTATATCTATACTTAATTTAGATTATCCCTTTTAATTAGATTTATAAATTATTTTATTTATCTTTTAAGCCTACTTTGAATATTCGTATCTATTCATAAGTAGAGCTATATTATTTATTATCTTTCTAGTTCCTATTAGTTCTAGCCCTTTTATAATAATACCTAGAGGCTAATTCTCTTACTCTTTTTAATAGCTTTTATAGGCTTCTTAGAGAGTTAGGTGCCTTTACTACGTCCCTACGTCCCTGCTTTAATATATATATGTATACGTAATTAATCTACTTCGAATATAATAATAACTTAAGAAATTTATAAATAATGAATAATAATAATATAAATAATAATAAAAACGTAGTTTAAAAGAGAGGAAGATATTTATAGACCTACCTTAGTTCTAAGGGAATAGTAATAGCTATGTTTTCTTATAGAATTAAGGTAGGAATAATATAGACCCTGAAATCCTCCCTTTCTCTATTTTTCTTATACTATTAGTAGGTTCTAGCGAGCGTATTCCTTTCCTTACCCCTTATATATTATTATAATTATTATTATTTAACTAGCGAGGTATAGCTAAGGTAGCTAAGATAGCTATATATAATACTAATATAGAGATTACTAGTCTTACTAAGCTATTAAGTATAGCGAGATTAACTAGATAAGTAACTAGAGACTAATAAACCCCTTATTATTATAGCTCTAAGTACTAAGAATAATATACTAACTTTTAAGAGATATTAACATAGTAAAGCTACGAATTCTTCTAAGATAAGAGCGTTATTAGGAAGACCCTTCTATATTAAGAAATAAGACTTAAAGTAGATCTATAAGAGCTTAGAGTAATAAGATCGAGGTTACTAGACCTTTTTTATATTTATTTAGTTATTGAGTTTATACTATTTCCTTTATTATTTTATTTAAAGAAAGTTATAAGTACTTATCTTATCTTTCTATTTAGAAGTTATTATTATACTAACTTTACTTTATTAACTAGAAGACTTTATTACTTTAACTATATATTATTAACCTTAAAATCTATTATCCTATAAGTATTATATCTTCTTCTTCCTTAGCTAACTTAGATACTAGATCCTCTTCTAATAAGCGGAAATAGCCTTAAGAGATATTTATAGGAGCTTTATTTAATAAGATATAACCTCGTGCTATAAGGTAGCTAGCTTCTAATAATAGTATATATAGGTCTATAAATCCTACTTCTAGAATAGGAGTAACACCCTTAAGCACTCTATATTCCCCTAAAGGAAGTTATATTAATTAGGATATTATAGCCCTTACTAATCTCCTTATAAGACGTCCTATTATTATAGTAATAACTCCCTACTTAACTATAGCGCCTAAGTTTATTAGTACTAATATCTTAGACTTTATTACTAACTATAATAGCTTTTTAGAACTTTATTATAAAACTAATAATAATATAAAGAACGAGGTTTATATATATAGCTCTAGTAACTATTAAGATATAGTAAAATCTTATATTAGTAAAGCTAAGACCTAGAAGGAAGCTAAGGAGAAACTTCTATACTAGTTCGAATTTATAGACCTTAAGTCTTACTAAAATCCTAATAAGGACCTTTAGAACCTAGCTATAGGATCTTATATTAAGGATAATAACCCTTCCTAGGTTATAGCGTTAATTACTACTATTTAATAGCTTTAATAAAGAGCTATCTAGTATAGAGACCTAGAACTTACTAATACTAAGCTTATTTATATTACTTATTATTATTCTTTAGAGAGAGCTATAAGAGCTATAGCTTAAAGTCTTAGCAACTAGCTTATTAAGGTTATTTTAAAGTAGTAAGTTATAATAAAAGACGCTCTAATTAAATAATATACTACCCGCTAGGAACTTTAGTAGTTATCTAGCCTTATTAAGCCTAAACTAATAATAATACCTAAAGTCCCTATAAAAACGATTTTAATAAAGTAGAGAGCTAAGGCTAAGGAACCCTCTATAGCCTAGACTAATAGCTTAATTATTAATTCTCTTATAGAGAACTTTAGGACCCTAAATATTAATAGGGCTAATTATAAGATAGATATCTTAACCCTTATTAAGAGAGTTACTAGCTAAGGAGATAATACTTTTAATCTAAATACTATAAAAGCTACTAAGCCTTATAAATAATAATCTTAGGACTATTTATAGACTTAATATTAATAATAGTAATACTTTTACTTATAAGTAAGATCTAGAGACTACTAAAGAGGATACTAGTAATACTAGGGATTTAGAAGAGGTAGAGCAAGAGGAGGCTATAGAGGCTTCTAGTAAGATAGACTACTATAGTATATACCTTTCTAGGCTATAGGGGCTAGCTAGTTTTATAGCCCTATTAATTATATCGTTATTAGCTACGTTAAGTATCTTAAGGCTAGCTAGAATAGGGTATACTACTATATATCGCCCTATTACTTTATTAGCACCCTAGATATAAGTACTAAGGTTAAGATAGGTATTATTAATAAAAGCTATAACTATAAATTAATTAATAGTTAGACGATTATAAAGTATATCCTAATTAACGAGGATACCTTTATATACTATACTATTACTATAAGTAAGTTAGTAGAAAGGTAGTAGCTAAAGCTTCTAGAGGAGGTTATAAGAGTCGTTAGTTATAATAAGATATACCCTAAACTATCTATTAGCTTTACGAATTTATTAAAAGATACTACTTAATTATATAACTTTATAAATATAATATTCTTAGCTTTAAGCTAAAGAACTAGTATATTAACCTAATAGAAGATATTACTACTATAAAAAGAGGGAAAGCTAGAGGGTATTATATAGAACCTTATAATACTTATTATTACTAAGCTCCCTAAATAGCAGACCTACCCACGATTTAAGACCCTCCTATTCGAATTACTTAGAGAGTTATAGAGCTCCTAGATAATAAGGAAGATACTAAAGACGCTATATTACTAGATATCCCTAAGGAATAAGTTAAGTAGTAGTAGTAAGATAAATAGGATAAGCCTTAGATTTTATATAGTAATTTATAAACTAGCTATACTCTTACTCTTAAGCTATATAATAAAAGAGTAAATAGGAAGGTAGCTATCCCTAAAGCTTTCCTTAATTAGAACTAGCCTAATTAGGATAGAACGGTTTATATCGCTACTAAAGCTATAATCGCTAAGTATAAGGATAAATATAACTTAAAGGTATAAGAGGTTTTTATTCCTACTAATATTACGCTTCTAAATTAATTTAATAAGATAGGAGAGAGTAATAAGGAGCTATAGGAATAAATAGATAAATAGAATAATGATAAGAACTATTCCAAAGGCTAAGTAACTTTAGCTACTATTTCTATAGACTTACCTAAGGATTTATAAACTAAGGTAATTTAATTTAACTATTATATAATTAATCCTATCTTTAAGATAAGCGCTATAATAGAAGATTAGGATTTAGTATTACTTCTACTACTAAGATATATTACTATCCTAGACTTTATTATAACCTACTAGTAGATTATTATTACCCTTCGTAGCCCTACGAATACGTTAATTAGGGGGATTATTAAGAGTAGCTCTACTATTAACCTTATTAGTAAAGGTTATATTAAGTGCCTAGGCTTATAGAGCGATATAATTAAGATAGATATAGGGATCTATGGGATTACTAATAGAGATTAGAGGACCTAGTTCGCAAGCGTAATTATAGATAACGTTTATATTAGTAGTAATTAGATTTAGGATATTAGCTTTTTTATTTCCCCTAAAACGCTTATAATAAGGACCTAGTACTAGGAGCTCCCTTTATCTTAAAGACTTAAATAACGCTAGATTATATATAGAACTAGATTATTAGAGTCCTTTAGTCTAGGAATATTAAGATTAATATCCTACTATTGTTTTATATAGGAGACTTAACTACTTAGTTCTTAGAAATTATTACTAAGATAAATTACTTTATTTCATCTTAGTATTAATATACTCTCTTATCTCCTATAGAGGAGGGGAAATAGAGGTTATTACTAATAGACCTAATATAATAATAAGCTTAGACTTTATAGGAGATAATTAGTAAGTTAATAATACTAAGAACGAGGAAGAGCTAGATATAACGCTAGGGAGTATAAGGATATACTAAGATATTAAAAAGGGCTAGAACCGAAGGGAACTAGAAAGACAACAAATAACATAGCTCTATCTATAAATAGGTAAGAATATTAAGAGTAGGCTTAAAAGATATATAGAATAATTCGTAGATCTAATTAAAAGAGATTATCTTAATTAGGCGCGGATTTACTAAGAAAATACTAAAAAACGAGGTATAGGTTTATTAAGGTACTAATTATAATAATAATAATACTATCCTTTCCTCTACTATACTCCTCTCCTCTACGCTTTACTCTATAATCTCCCTATAATAGGTCTATATATTAAGGGAGCTTTCTAAAAGTTATATAGCTAAGTCTATCCTATCCTATTTTAATTATCCCCTTAAGATTTTTTATAATATTATAAAAGAGAGTTTGAAAAAATAAATAAAACTACTTTATAGAAATAGTAAATAAACTCTATTTATAGATCTAATTTATTAATAATATCTTCTAAGCAGGCGATCTTATTATTAAGAAGGTCCCTTAGGTTTAACTATCTTCTACTATAAGTTATATCTTAATAATAGCCTTACTATCTCTTCCTTTTTATTATACTCCTTATCTTATTCTAATCCTTAGTATAGCTAAAACTACCCGCCCTATTATACTAGGTATAAGAAGTTATAAAAGCTTTATCAATTTCTTTCCTAGGTTACTAGGCTAGCTTATAAATTAGGGTATAGATACTATAAGGGTAGCCCTTAATTATAAATATAAAAAGGGCTATAACCTCTAAATTATATAACTCCTCTTATCTTATTAGCTTCCCTTGCATATTATAAAGGTCTAATAAATATTCTACCTAGGCTAAAGTTATAATAGATAACCCTCTATTATACTAGGTTATTAAGTAATTTATAGATTCTTAGTTCTATTATATATACTATAGGATTACTAGTATAGGCTTATCTTTATTTAATGTAGGGTTCCCTTTAGGTCTTATAGTATTAAATCCCGCTAGGGTATTAGTAAGGCTAAATATAATATCTCTTAGGGTAGTAGGGGCTAAATAGGGTAATATAAATAGTTTTATAGACCTAGAGTAATTAAGATACTTTATAAAGTTAGCTAGTTATTATAAGTTATAATCCTTTTTTTACTTCTTATATTTATTCCTTCTTTCTATATTCTAAATATTTAGTTCCTTTAATAATCTTTTTTCTCTATTTAACTCTTTTAAATTAGTAGGAACTCTTAGACTAGTTTATAAATTAATATCTATAAGTACTAGTAGGTTAATATCTATCTCATCTAGAGAGGAAACCTCTAGGTCTATAAATTAAGAGGTATACTTAGCTATCTAATATTTAATATCTTCTTAAGCTATCCTTTTCTTAATATCTTTATCTCTTAATTTAAAGTATTAATTATATAGAATTCTATCTACCCTTAGTTTAATCTAGTATCCTTTAGGAGGTATCTTATTAGTAAAAGCCTTTAATAAATAATTAATCTAAGCTTAATACCTTATTTTAATAGGCTACCTAAGAGGTACTAGGCTTCTAATATATATAAAGGACCTAAGCTAATTTATAAAATAGAGACTAGAGGCTTATAATAGAGGGTCTATATATCGAAGTTCTATTAGGTATAGTTATCTTATTAAAACTTCCTTAGCCTTACGTCTTAGTAGAAAGCTCCTAATAATAAATATTAGAGTTTATAGTTATTTTTTAGCTCCTCTCCTTAACTACTAATTATTATAAAACTAGTTTCTCCTATCTTATAAGTTAATTAGTAGACCTATAATAACTACTTTAGTAGACTTAGGCGCTTATAGATAAATAAGGAGTATATTAGGGGACTTAGCTTTAATTTAGGTAACTATAATATCCCTATATATCTCTATCTTTAGAATCGTCTTCTATACCTCTAACTCTCTTATAGTAAAGTAATTAGCTAGGCTTAGTAAGCCTTCTAATAATTACTAAGATATCCTTAGTATATACTAGAGTTAGTATCTTAAGTGCGCTAATAGCATTAAATATACTAGCTATAACTTATTATAAGTATAAGGGGCGAATTATCTCCTCTACTACTTCTAAGGTCTTATTCTAAGGTTTAATAAGGATATATTCTAATACTATATTAAAAAGGTCTATCTAACTAAGGATATTATCTATCCTAAGTAGAGAGCGCGTACTATATTTAAGTAGCTAAGGCTAATAACTAAGCTTATTAGGAGGTCTAAAGCTTAGGATATCTCTATTATTTTATCCCTATACTTAAAACCTACTTATATTTAGTTTATTAAGTATAAGCTCTATTAAAAGTCTAATTTTAAGGATAGGAAGGTTTAAGGATCTTAACTCCTAGATCTATATATCTAACGCTTTATTATTATAAAGAATAACTTTCTCTATTATAATATATTAAGAGAAAAATTAATAAGGGAAAAGTATAAGTATTTTATAAACTAAAGAGCTAAATAGAAGTAATATTTAAAGAAAAGAAGGAGCTATAGTATAGTAATTAATATTATATAGTTAGTAGATAAATTAAGTTTAAAAGTAAATAATATATCTAAAGGAGAGAGAGAAACTAGAGGGCTTAAACGGTAAGGAGTGCGTTTTTATATTTACTAATTACTTTAATAATATAGTAATTTATTAGTAGCCTATAGAAGGAATAATTAACTCTCCTCCCTTACCCTCCTTAGCTTTAATAAAGTAAACTAAACTTAGGATAAAAAACCTATAATAAATAGAATAGTAAATTAGGGTAGTTATATATAGGGAAAGAATAAAGGAAATAATAGTTAGTAGTAGCTATTAAAACGAGTAGCCAAGTTATAAATTAAATAAAAATTCTCCTCTATCCTCTATTATTAACTTCTCCCCCTTATAATAACTACTTTTAGCTAGCTACTTTAATCTTTATTTAACTCGTTTATACTTTCTCTCTTATATCTATAAATTATATCTTCTTATTATAGCTAATTATAACTTCCTTATATTAGGTATAAAAAATACTAATTAACCTTGCTCTTATTATCTCCTATCTATAGTAACCCTTTAGGTCCTTAGCTCTAATATCCCTATATTTAAAATAAAGAAAAATAATATACCTCTTTTTATCTAATACTCTAATAACTAACTTCAAGTATTCCTTCTCTTCTTTTTAATATCCTTATACCCTCTAGTTAATAATTATAATTCTTAAGTAGCTATAAACCCTATTTAGCTCTAACTTAATTTCCCTAGTAATAAATACTTAGAGGTAGCCTTTATACTATAGATATTCTCTAATAAGACTACTAAGGTAATAAAGCTAGCTTTCTAAAAGGCGTATCTTAGTAAATAGGACTTTAAATAAATATTTAGGGTAACTAAGGGGTCTAGAGAATTCCGCTATTAAGTCTTTATCTATACCTCTAATACCTTCCTCGCTAGCTTTTAGGAGATAAAAGTCTTTTAGCGCGTAGTAGCTATATATAGCTTATTTATTTAATCCTAAGGTAGTTATAATATAATATCCTATATTTATTACAAAGAGCAGGTATATATTACTAAGAACCCTACGTTAGGTACTTATATCTATAAACTATACTTTAAGTATATCTTAATACTAAGCACTCCTTATACTAACTACACTTTCTATAAAACTTAAGAGAGTTATTTATATAATAATCCAAGTATTTATAAGCGCTATAAGTATAGAATAAAGTATGATAATAAGGTAAGGAGGAGTAGAGAATTTAATAGTATTAAGGAGATCCTATAGTCCTAAATTCTAGTAGATATTATAGTTATAGCTATAGCTAAGTTTAACGTCTCGCTCCTTTATAATAAATTATATTAATATACCTAGGAATATTATCCTAAAGCTAGGTTTATATACTCTTATTACCCTTTTATAATAGAGCTACCTCTAGAGTTTGATTTTATAGAAATTATAGACTACTTAAGGCTTCTTATTATAAATTAGGGTAGGAAAATAGGATTTCTAGATATATTTATATAATATTAGAGGGGGGGGGGTGGGGGGGGGGTAAAGAAGAAAAAGGGAATAAGAAGCTAGTTAGGTTTTAATAAGAAATTAAGGCGAATATTATATAAATAGGTTTATAAAGCTAAAGTTAAAGTATATCTAGGTATAAAATTAATTTAATCCTTTTTATAAATATCCTTCTCTTTCTCTTTAGTAGAAAGTAATATAATATTAGTAATAATCTTTTCTAAGGAAAAAGGGGGGAAGTAAGAAAAGTCTACTAATATCTTTACTAGGGGCTAGTAATTACGATTTTAATACCCTCTCTCCCTTTCTATTCTTCTCTCTTATTTTTAAGTTATTAATCTTATATTTATTTAGTAAGGAAGGGTAGCTTTAGTATTATTACTAAGAGGTTAAGGATCTTATACTTTCCTAGGCTTAATTACCCTATTATAACTACTAATAGATATTAAAGTTATCTAGGCTATTATTATATTAAATAGTAGCGAGGGGTATACTTTAAATAAGTAGGGAGTTACTAATACTATCTCTTATCCTTATCCCTAAAGTTTAGGAATATTATCCCTAGAATTTTAAACTTTTAAACTAAGAAATAAAAAAAAGGGAAAATTAGAATAGGTTTATAAATTATTAATTAAAATAAGTTATAATAAAAGAAACCTTATATATCCCCTAGATCCTCTATTTTAATATACTCCTTTTATTTCTCCTTTGGTATTTTAGGAATCTTAATAACTAGTTATTATCTAGCTTTTAAAGCTTTAATTATTTCCTCTAAATCTTTTAAATATTATTTTAATTATATTATTAAATATAATAAATCCTTCTCTTCTTCTTACTTACTTTCCCTAGGTACTATAAGTTCCTCCTCCTCTTCCTTAGGTATATAATTATTATACTCTTTATTCCCTAGCGCTAGGAAGACTTTCGCTAGGTTCTTTTCTAAATTAGATCTATAAATATTTAAATTACTTAGTTCCTAATACCCTTTAGGAGTTTAAGTAAATTTATAAAGTTAATTTCTACTAAATATCTTTCTAGTAACCTTATTACTTACTAATATTACTAATTAATATTATAAAGCTTTTAGAGCTTATAAAAGGATATAAAAGGCCCCTTGCTATTAGTAGTTAAGCTTCTTAATAGATAACGTATTAATAGAGCCCTTAATATTAAATACTAGTACTAAATTACTTACCTCTAGCCTCTCCTTGCTTATAGTCCTTTTATATTAACTATTATAGTATTCTATAGTCTTCTTATATTAAGTATTAATTATCTTTTTAGCTTATTTTCTATCCTTATTAAGTTATAGAAAGGCTTATAGATATATTTAAACCTCCTCTTCCTTTATTATTACTAAATCCTAATTAAGAACGCTCTAGGTCGGCGTTAGGGTCTTAATAGGAGTAATAAGCTTAAACCTATATAATAAGTAGAAAGGGCTAAAGCTAGTTAAAATATAAATACTTAATTAGTCTATGAATAGGGTAGTAGGAAGGTATAGCTAAGGGTAAATATCTCTCTATCCTCCGGTCTATATTAATAATATATAAGTAATTAGCTAATAACTAATCTTAACTATATTATTAGCCCTCGGGTTATAAGTAGATATTACTTTCCTCCTTATACTATATTTCTTATTAAATTTAATAATAGTATCCTTATTTTCTAGTCCTCTATTAATAACGAGTTTGATATATAGTCCGTAGTAGTAAATAATCTCGTCCTAGATAAACTTAGCAACCTTAGCTAAAGTCGCTCTCTTAAGCTAGTAGGCTTTAGGCTATCCTATTAGTAGATCCCTTACCTTAATAAGGTACTACTTACTTACTCTCTATATATTTAATAATATCCTAGTAAAGGGTAGCCCCTTTAGAGAGCTATATATCCTTATATTATCTATATATTAAGCTCTCCTCTTTTAGTAATTAGGGTAACCTTTTAAGGATTTGCCGATCTCTATTTATATACTAGCCTAGATATAGTAGCTAATTACTTATATATTATTAATATAGGCTAGAGGATAGAGAGATATTAACCCTTAGCTATACCTTCCCGCCGCCCTATTTGCACACTAATAAAGCGTTTATACTTCGACTAGCTTTAGCCCTTTCTACCTGCTATATAGGTTTAACCCTATTACTCCTATTAAAACCCTAATACTAACCTGGAGGGTTCCTAATTAGGACTTAGTAATAATAAAGGAAGAGGAGGTTTAAATATATCTATAAGCCTTCTTATAACTTAATAAGGATAGAGAATAAGCTAAAAGGATAATTAAGAGTTAATATAAGAAGACTGCGGAATACTATAATAGTTAATATAAGAGGACTATAAGGAAGGAGAGGCTAGAGGTAGGTAATTTAGTACTAGTATTTAATATTAAGGGCTCTATTAATAAGTTATCTATTAAAAAGCTTAACTACTAATAGCAAGGCCCCTTCTATATCCTTTTATAAGCGCTAAAAGCTCTATTATATTAATTAGTAATATTAATAAGTAATAAGGTTATTCAAAAGACGTATAGTAGAAATTAACTTTATAAATTTATTTAAGCTCCTTAAGGGTATTAGGAACTAAGTAATTTAGATATTTATAGATCTAATTTAAAAAGGAGCCTAGTAAAAGTCTTCCCAGCGCTAGGGAATAAAGAGTATAATAATTATATACCTAAGGAAGAGGAGGAGGATTTATTATACTTAGTAGTATAATTAAAGTAGTATTTAAAGGATTTAGAGAAAGCGATTAAGGCTTTAAAAGCTAGATAATAACTAGTTATTAAGATTCTTAAAATAATAAAAGAGAAAGAAAAGGAGTATATTAAGATAGAAGATCTAGGGGATATATAAGGTTTATTTTATTATAAGTTATTTTAATTAATAATTTATAGACCTATTCTAATTTTCCTTTCTTTTTATCTCTTAGTTTAAAGGTTTAGGATTCTAGGGATAATATTCCTAAACTTTAGGGATAAGGGTAAGAAATAGTATTAGTAATGTTGTAGTCTTTTTGCGAAGGGGCTGCGGCGTAATTCCGAGCTCAATAGTATTAGTAACTCCCTACTTATTTAAAATATACCCCTCGCTACTATTTAATATAATAATAGCTTAAATAACTTTAATATCTATTAGTAGTTATAATAGGGTAATTAAGCCTAGGTAAGTATAAGATCCCTTACCTCCTAGTAATAATACTAAAGCTACCCTTCCTCGCTAAATAAATATAAGATTAATAACTTAAAGATAAGAGAGATAAAGAAAAAGGGAGAGAGGGTATTAAAATTATAGTTATAAGCCCCTAGTAAGGATATTAATAGACTTTTCTTACCTCCCTCCTTTTTTCTTTCCCTAGAAAAGATTATTACTAATATTAGATTATCTTCTACTAAAGAGAAAGAGAAGGAAACTTATAAAAAGGATTATATTGATTTTTATACCTAGGTACGCTTCGACTTTAGCTTTATAGACCTATTTATATAATGTTTATCTTAATTTCTTATTAAAACCTAATTAGCTTCTTATTCTCTTTTGCTTTTTACCCCCCCTATATATACTATATAAATATATCTAGAAACCCTGTTTTCCTACTTTAATTTATAATATAAAGCCCTAAGTAGTCTATGATTTCTATAAGGTTAAACTCTAGAAGTAGCTTTATTATAAAAGGGTAATAAGAGTATATAAACCTAGCTTTAGAATAATATTCCTAGGCTTATTAATAATATTTATTATAAAGGAGCGAGAAGTTAAACTTAGCTATAGCTATAACTATAGTATCTACTAGAATTCAGGACTATAGGATCTCGTTAATACTATTAAATTCCCTACTCCTCCTTACCTTATTATTATACTTAATTCTATACCTATAGCGCTTATAAATACTAAGATTATTATATAAGTAACTCTCTTAAGTCTTATAGAAGAAGTAGTTAGTATAAGGAATACCTAGTATAGAGATATACTTAAAGTATAGTTTATAGATATAAATACCTAATATAGGGTTCTTAGTAGTATAGGCCTGCTCTTTATAATAAATATAGGGTATTATATTATAACTACCTTAGGATTAAATAAATAAGCTATATATAGCTATTACGCGCTAAAAGACCTTTATTTCCTATAAGCTAGCGAGGAAAGTAGTAGAGGTATAGATAAAGACTTATAGCGGAATTCTCTAGACCCCTTAGTTACCCTAAATATTTATTCGAAGTCCTATTTACTAAGATAAGCCTTCTAGAAAGCTAGCCTTATTACTTTAGTAGTCCTATTAGAGAATATCTATAGTATAAAGGCTACCTCTAAGTATTTATTCCTAGGGATATTAAGTTAAAGCTAAATAAGGCTTATAGCTACCTAAGAATTATAATTATTAGCTAGAAGGTATAAGGGATATTAAAAAGAAGGGAAGGAATACCTAAAGTTAGTTATTAGAGTATTAGATAAAAAGAGGTATATTATTTTTCTTTATTTTAAGTATAGGGATATTAGGACTAAGGACCTAAAGGGTTACTACTAATAGGAGATAACGAGGGCGAGGTTAATTAGGATTTTTAATACCTAAGATAAGGAAGCTATAATTAGCTATAATAAGAACATATAATTTATAGATATAAGAGAGGAAGTATAAAGGGGTTAAATAAAGATTAAAGTAGCTAGATAAGGGTAGTTAATTTAGGAGGAGAAGTTAATAATAGAGAATAGAAGAGGATATTTATTTAATTTATAACTAGATTACTTATTTTAATAGCTACTACTAATTATTATTTCCTTTATTCTTTCCCTATATATAACTACCCTAATTTACTATTCTATTTATCATAAGCTTTCTTTATCCTAAGTTTGTTTTATTTTATTAAAGCTAAGGAGGGTAAGGGAGGAGAATTAATTATTCCTTCTATAGGCTACTAATAAATTACTATATTATTAAAGTAATTAGTAGATATAAAAACATACTCCTCACCCCTCGAGCCCTCTAGTTTCTCCATCCTATATATATATTATTTACTTTTAAGCTTAATCTATTTACTAACTATATAATATTAGCTACTACGCTATAGCTCTAGCCTCTAGCTACTATATAGCGATTTTACCTACTTAAGTGTAATAAACCTTCTTACTCCGCGCCTCCTAATAATATATAGCCTTTAGTTACGTAATTAATCATAGCTGCACTTATATATACCTATTATACTAAATGGCCTTACGATTTTTAACTTTATATTAATAATAATATGGGTTTTAATTATTTAATAGACTATAAAACTATTAACTTATCCTCTCGCGCACTACCCGCGCTGCTATTAAATACCGCCCCTACTACTACTTCGCCCGCTAGTTATTACTATCTTTATAGTCCTCTTATTTAATTAGGTTAGCTAATACCTTCGTAGCTATACTATTGTTAGTAACGCTCCCTCTATATTAAAGCAGTTAGCATAAGTTACACTTACTAATATTCCCCTAAGTGGCCTAGTCTACCTCTGCCTTAATAATATAGAGGACCTGCTTAAAGAAGGGCTACTTTATAAAGTATATAATAACCCACCTAGCTTCTATAACTAAGTCTACTTGCTTAGCTATAATATAATAGCGAGTATCCCTTCTAGGGGTATTGATAAGAGCCCTCTTAAGGGCTATATTAATAATATACTCTCTATATATAATAGAGTAGTTAAAAAAGGAGCGGGTTTTATTAACTATATTAATACTAAACTCTCTAGTAAGCTCTTATATATTATTAATATTAAAGGGCGTGCTTTATATAAGCTTAACGTTTTTATATATAAGGTCTAGTGCTAATATAGTTAAGGGATAATAATAAGGAAGAGGGAGAGGTATAAGGCCCTGCTTATAGTCGTAGAGCTTCTTATGCTTCTAGCTATAAGAACCTCTTAGGAAAGACCTCTTTAGTTAAGGAGTTACCTCTTATATAGTAGCATTTATAATACCTTTAGTACCTTACTAGAAGGTTAACCTTTTAGGTTAAGTAGTTAACTTATATAGTAGCTTTTATAATACCTTCAGTACCTAGCTAGAAGGTTAACCTTTCAGGTTAAGGAGTTATCTTATATAGTAGCTTTTACCTTACTAGAAGGTTTAGCGAGGGCGTTTCTAGGCTATAAGAGCCTTAGTAGCCCGTTTAGCTCTAATATAATTAGCCCTAGTATAGCGCGTATCCGACTTTATATATAGTAATATTTAGAGGGTTTGCTTGCGAGTAGTAGGAACGTCTAGGGTTCCTATATTATTTTCCTTAACTAGCAGAGGGTATAAGTTAAAATACCTATATAGTATTTCCTGAATTATGCTTGCGAACTAGGTGAATTTGTTATAGTCTTTTTGCAAAGGGGCTACGGCGTAATTCCAAACTTAACGCTATAGCTCCTTCTTTCTTTTAAATATTACTTCTATTTAGCTCTTTAGTTTATAAATTACTTATACTTTTCCCTTATTAACTTTTCTCCTAATATATTATAATAAGGAAAGTTATCTTTTATAATAATAAAGCGTTAGATATATAGACCTAGGAGTTAAGATCCTTAAACCTTCCTATCCTTAAAATTAGACTTTTAATAGAACCTACGCCTAATAAACTAAGTATAAGTAGTTTTTAGGTATAGAGATAAAATAATAGAGATATCCTAGGCGTTAGACCTTTTAATAAGCTTAGTTACTAGCCTTAGCTAATGAAATATAGGATATACCCTCTACCTAGGAAGGATAATATCCCTAATTAAATAGACCCTTTTAATATAGTATTAAAATATATCCTTAATAAGTCTTAAAATAAGACCTGAGAAGTAGTAGAGAAGACGATTTACCCTTTATACTTATAGTAAGTTATAGCTAGTATATTTAATACTATTAGTATACTTAATTAAGCAACTCTAATATATACTAAGGATATCTTAGTAGTTACTTATTACCTTATAAGGCTTACTAAGCCTAGCTAACTACTCCCCTATAAGATAATTAGAGGTATAGAAGATGATTTTAAAGATAGAGATATAAGGGATACTATAGTTACTTAAATTAAAGCTAAGTCCCCTAATATACTCCTTATTTATCTATAAGTACTTAAGTCTACTAAAGTAGTTATTATAGGTTTAATAATTAACTTATAAGATAGGAGAAACTAGTTTTATAATAATTAGTAATTAAAGAGAGGAGCTAAAGGATAATTATAAACTCTAATACGGCCTCTGGCCACTGCATAGTGATTTTACCTGCTCAAGTGCAACAGACCTTCTAACTCCGCGCCTCCTGATAATATATAGCCTTCGGTCACGTGATCGTAATTGCTAACCACCTCTCCTAACTATAGCCGCACTTATACATGCCTATAGCCTCACGATCTTTAACTTCATATCGATAATAACGTGGTTTTTAATTATTCAAACTACGAAACTATTAACTTTTCCTCTCGCGCACTACCCGCGCTGCTAATACCGCCTCTATCACCGCTTTATCCGCTAGCAGTCCTCTTATTTAATCGGGTTAGCTAATACCTTCGTAGCTATGCTATTGTTAGTAACGCTCTCTCTATATTAAAGCAGTCGGCATAAGCCGTACTTACTAACGTTCCCCTAAGGGGCCTAGGCTACCTCTACCTTAATAGTGCGGAGGACCTGCTCGAAGAAGGGCTACTCTATAGGGTGCGTAACGACCTACCTAGCTTCTACTACTAAGTCTACTTACTTAGCTATAATATAATAGCGAGTATCCCCTCTAAGGGTATTAATAAGAGCCCTCTTAAGGGCTATACTAACGATATACTCTCTATATATAATAGAGTAGTTAAAGAAGGAGCGGGTTTTATTAATCGTATTAATACTAAACTCTCTAGCGAGCTCTCGCGCGTTATTAGTATTAAAGGGCATACCTCGCGCGGGCTTAGCGTTTTTATATACGGGGTCTAGTGCTAATATAGTTAAGGATTTATTATAGGTTAGATAAGGAAGAGGGAGAGGTATAAGGCCCTGCTCGTAGAGCTTCTTATGCTTCTAGCTATAAGAACCTCTTAGGAAAGACCTCTTTAGTTAAGGAGTCACCTCTCGTATAGTAGCGTTCACCTTACTAGAAGGTCGACCTTTTAGGTTAAGGAGTTATCTTATATAGTAGCTTTCGCAGCACCTTTAGCACCTTGCTCGAAGGTCGACCTTTTAGGTTAAGGAGTTATCTTATATAGTGGCTTTCGCAGCGCCTTGCTAGAAGGTTTAGCGAGGGCGTTTCTAGGCTACGAGAGCCTTAGTAGCCCGTTTAGCTCCGATATAATCAGCCCCGGTATAGCGCGCGTCCGACTCTATGCGAGGGTTTGCTTGCGAGTAGTAGGAACGTATAGGGTTCCTATATTGTTTTCCTTAACTAGTAGAGGGTATAGGTTAAAATACCTATATAGTGTTTCCCGAATTATACCTGCGAACTAGGTGAATTTATTGTAGTCTTTTTGCGAAGGGGCTGCGGCGTAATTCCGAGCTTAATAAACTCTAATACTTATTATAAGGAGCTTTTTACTAAGATATAAGGCTAAGGAAGTTTTAATAAAATAGCTATACCTAATAGAACTTTAATATATAGACCCTCTACTATAGGCCTCTAGTCTGCACTTTATTAATTAGCTTAGGTCCTTTATATAAATTAGAAGCCTAGTATTTCTAAAGTAGCCTATTAAAATAAGGTATTAAGCTTAGATTCATTACTTATTAATGGGCTTTACTAATAAAATACCTCTAGAAGGATATTAGACCTAACTAAGGGTAAATAGACCTCTATATAATTAATACTTTAAATAAAGAGATAAAAGTATTAGGAAAAGGGTAGCTTAAAGGATATTAAATATTAAATAGCTAGATATACCCCTTAATTTATGGACCTAAAGGTTTCCTCTCTAGATAGAATAGATATTAACTTATTATTACCTAAGGGTACTAGGATAGAATAGGATAGACTTAGCTATATAACCTTTAGAAAACTCCCTTAGCATATAGACCTATTATAAGGAGACTATAGAGTAAAGCGAAAAGGAGAGGAGTATAGCGGAGGAAAAGGATAATAATATTATTATTACTATTAGTACCTTAATAACCCTATACCTCGTCTTTTAGTAATTTCTTAGTAAATCCGCGCCCGATAGAGATAATCTCTTTTAATTAGATCTATAAATTATTCTATATATCTTTTAAGCCTACTTTTAATATCCTTACCTATTAATAGGTAGAGCTATATTATTTATTATCTTTCTAGTTCCCTTTAGTTCTATCCCTTTTTAATAGTACTTAGAGGTAGATTCTTTTGCTCTTTTTAATAGCTTTTATAGGCTTCTTAGAGAGTTAGATACCTTTACTATGTCTATATATCCCTGCTATTAATATAGATATATATATAATTAATCTACTTTGAATGCGATAATAACTTAAGAAATTTATAAGTAATAAATAATAATAATATAAATAACGATAAAAACGTAGTTTAAAGAGAGGAAGATATTTATAAACCTACCTTAGTTCTAAGGGAATAGTAATAACTAGACTTTCTTATAGAATTAAGATAGGAATGATATAGACCCTGAAATCCTCCCTTTCTCTTTTTTTTTTATATACTATTAGTAGGTTCTAGCGAGCATATCCCTTTCCTTACCCCCTTATATATTATTAAAACTGCTATTATTTAACTAGCGAGTTATAGCTAATATAGCTAAGATAGCTATATATAATACTAATATAGAGATTAGTAGTCTTACTAAGCTAATAAGTATAGCGAGATTAACTAGATTAGTAACTACAGACTAATAAACCCCTTATTATTATAGCCCTAAGTACTAAGAGTAATATACTAACTTTAGAGAGATACTAACATAGAGAAGCTGCGAATTCTTCTAAGATAAGATTATTATTAGGAAGACCCTTCTATATTAAGTAATAAGACTCGAAGTAGATCTATAATAGCCTAGAGTAAAAGGATTAAAGTTAATAGACCTTTCCTATATTTATTTAGTTATTTAGTTTATATTATTTCCTTTTTCATTTTATTTAAAGAAAGTTATACCTACTTATTTTATCTTTCTATTTAGAAGATATTATAATAATAACTTTACTCTATTAACTATAATACTTTATTATTTTCACTAGCCTCTGGCCACTATATAGTGATTTTACCTGCTCAAGTGCAATAGACCTTCTAACTCCGCGCCTCCTGATAATATATAGCCTTCGGTTATGTGATTATAACTTTCCTAACTATAGCCGCACTTATATATACCCTACTAGACAGCCTCACGATCTTTAACTTTATATCGATAATAACGTGGTTTTTAATTATTTAATAGACTATAAAACTATCGACTTTTCCTCTCGCATACTACCCGCACTGCTATCAAATACCGCCTCTATTACCGCTTCGTCCGCTAGAAGTCGTTACTATCTTTATAGCTATGCTGTTATTAGCAACGCTCTCTCTATTTAGCGCAAGCCGTACTTACTAACCCCTAAGGGGCCTAGGCTGCCTCTACCTTAATAGTACGGAGGACCTGCTCGAAGAAGGGCTACTCTATAGGGTATATAATAACCTACCTAGCTTCTACTACTAAGTCCGCTTACTTAGCTATAATATAATAATAAGTATCCCCTCTAGGGGTATTAATAAGAGCCCTCTTAAGGGCTATATTAATAATACGCTCTCTATATATAATAGAGTAGTTAAAGAAGAAGTAGGTTTTATTAATTATATTAATACTAAACTCTCTAGTAAGCTCTCACGCGTTATTAGTATTAAAAGGCATACCTCGCGCGGGCTTAGCGTTTTTATATATAGGGTTTAGTACTAATATAGTTAAGGATTTATTATAGGTTATAGGGATAAGGAAGAGGGAGAGGTATAAAGCCCTGCTTATAGTAGTAGAGCTTCTTATACTTCTAGCTATAAGAACCTCTTAGGAAAGACCTCTTTAGTTAAGGAGTTACCTCTTATATAGTAGCGTTTATAGTACTTTTAGCACCTTACTAGAAGGTTAACCTTTTAGGTTAAGAAGTTATCTTATATAGTAGCTTTTACCTTACTAGAAGGTTTAGCGAGGGCGTTACTATAAGAACCTTAGTAGCCCGTTCAGCTCTAATATAATTAGCCCCGGTGCGGCGCGCGTCTAACTTTATATAAGGGTTTGCTTGCGAGTAGTAGGAATATATAGAGTTCTTATATTATTTTCCTTAACTAGTAGAGGGTATAAGTTAAAATACCTATATAGTATTTCCCGAATTATGCCTGCGAACTAGGTGAATTTATTATAGTCTTTTTGCGAAGGGGCTGCGGCGTAACTCCGAGCTTAATTATTTTAACTATATAATATTAACTTTAATATTTATAGACCTATAAGTATTATATCTTCCTCTTCCTTAACTAACTTAAATACTAGATTCACTTCTAATAAGGGGAAATAGCCTAAAGAGAGATTTATAAGAGCTTTATTTAGCGAAATATAACCTCATGCTATAAGGTAGCTAGCTTCTAATAATTATATAGATAGGTCTACGAATCCTACTTCTAGGATAGGAGTAACGCCCTTAAGCACTCTATATTCCCCTAAAGGAAGTTATACTAATTAGGATATTATAGCCCTTACTAATATCCTTATAAGACGTCTTACTATTATAGTAATAACTCCCTATTTAACTAGAGCGCCTAAGTTTATTAGGACTAATATCTCTAACTTTATTACTAACTATAAGAGCCTTTTAAAGCTTTACTATAAGACTAATAAAAATATAAAGAACGAGGTCTATATATATAGCTCTAGTAACTATTAAGATATAGTAAAATCTTATATTAGTAAAGCTAAGACTTAGAAAGAAGCTAAGGAGAGACTTCTATATTAGTTTAGATTTATAGACCTAAAGCCTTATTAAGATCCTAATAAGGACCTTTAGAACCTAGTTATAGGATCTTATATTAAAGATAATAACCCTTCCTAGGTTATAGTATTAATTACTACTATTTAATAGCTTTAATAGAGAGCTATCTAATATAGAGACCTAGAACTTACTAACGATAAGCTTATTTATATTATTTATTGCTATTTTTTAGAGAGGGCTATAAGAGCTATAGCCTAAAGTCTTAGCTACTAGCCTAATAAGGTTATTTTAAAGTAATAGGTTATAGTAAAAGACGCCCTAATTAAATAATCTACTACCCGCTAGGAACTTTAATAGTTATCTAGCCTCGTTAAGCTTAAGCTAATAATAACGCTTTATATCCTTGCGAAGATAATTCTAATAAGGTAAAGGGCTAAAGCTAAGGAACCTTCTATAGCCTAGATTACTAGCTTAATTATTAACTCTCTTATAGAGAACCTTAGGACCCTAAATATTAATAGGGCTAATTATAAGATAGATATCTTAACCCTTATTAAGAGAGTTACTAGCTAAGGAGATAATACTT